>QLOO01004111.1:0-25190 GCA_003313855.1 Suillus sp. MG131 | reverse complement strand
AATTGGTGAGTTTCTGAATTGCGTATTGAGCGGGGCGAGGAGTCAAGTAGTCTCCTACGGATGATGCGTGCTCGAAGCTATTCATCTTCGGTTTCTTCCTTTCAACATCTAACCGCTCCCTCTCTGCTTCGGCTTCCCGTTGGGTACGTTCCTCGTTTTCTTGCGTAGTTCGCGCTCTTTCCGCTTCTGCTAAGACTCTGGCTTCCTCCTCTCGCTCCCGGTTCCATTCAGCCACTCTAGCGTTGTGATCTGCATTCCATGTTTCCGTGAGACGGGCTACGACTTGTTCTCCGGTTTGATTTGTAGCGGCTTCGAGGTCTGTGCGAATTCCTGCGTACAGATTGCCGGCGAAATCTGGTACCATCTCGAGGTTTGGATCGACGACTAAAGCCATTTGTTTTTAAATTAGGGATAATAAGAGATAATAAGGTTGTATAGTTTTTAAGGGGTTTCTGGTGTGGAAAGAAATGAAAGCGAGCAGAGTGAGCTGTGCAGCGACGAACACTGATGGCGGCACAGAAGCAAGAAGTTCAGTGCCGCATCTCTTGTTCGCTCGAAGACCTTACTCTATTTTTTTCACTCGTACCTCGTTACATAATAGAGTGCCAAACTAGTCACGGTCGACGGCGAAAGTATTGCATTGGTATATATGTCCTTTAGATGTGACACCTCGATAACTTCATGGGCAGTGAAATAAAATACGGGACGTCGAAAGAGGAACTGGAAGAGTCACTCGACCTCCTCTGGCGGCCAAGTCCATCATGATTCATGATATTTATACGGTCGAACCTATTCCTTTGGCCAACTTCCAACTGTCTTAAGTCCTATGGTATTTCAGCGAAGGCTGGTGATGTCTATCATTCCTGTAACGTGAAAGTAATACTGATGCTCTATTCGCGTAGTCGTGTATTGTTTGCGCTGGAAGATAATTTACTGACCCATTCGCGATGATCAATGCCAGTGATTGCAGATCATATGCTTTCAAACCTTCAAACCCACCCATCACTGTTCGATTTCGATTCCACAAGCTCTGTAGTCAACCCACAGGCTCCCACAATTTGTAGTGATCAATACCACACCAATGGCATTGATCATTCCGATGACGCACTTCCACCGTGGATATTCGTAAAAACCACAAGTGGTGAGTCCACAGCTCTGATTCAGCTAAAAAAAAGTGAGTCTACACGGTTGCTCTCAAACTCATCCCACTCAACCTGCTTCGTCTCACAGTTGCAAACTCTCATACTGTTATTTAGTATGCCGTCTGGAAATGTTTCTCGTCTTCGTCCCAAGCCCACTACTTCCCCTCAATGTGTATCAAACTCAGACACAGAGGAGGAAGACTTCAATTCTTCTCTGAGCTCCGCCTCTTCACGCTCCGTTAATCCTCGTCCCGAGCCTGCTACTTGCCCTCAAGATCAATCAAATTCAGACACAGAGGAGGAGGACTGTAATTCCTCTCTGTTCTCCGCCTCTTCACGCTCCTTTGTCGAACTACCAAGAGGCCGCACAGAAGCTCGTCAGCCTGATTCGGACAGGCCGGCCAGGACCCCTCTGCACATCAAAATTCCGCTGCTCCAACAGGCTGAACTTACCAAGAATACCGTAGCTCAAAACGAGGGGGACAATATTGATAGGGAGGAGAGTAAGACTGAGCCGCTCGAGGTCGATGAAGACTGGAAAATGGGATCTCCATCCCCCATCGAGCTTACTTACGCCACCGCTCATTTTCATCAACTATATGAAGATCAAGAATATAACGACATCGTGATGGCATCCCCCACCGATCCTCCTTACTCCACCACTGCAAAGGAAGTTGAGGATTCTGTGTCGTGGGGGAATTTCTCGTGGGAGACCGATCTTAACCAAGATGCGTGGGGCACCGATTCTTATCGTTGCCCCACCCCCCCACTCGAGCATGATTCCTCTGCATGGGAGTCCTTCTCATGGTGATCACCTTCGCTTCCATCCGTTCACGACTTGGTTCGTATTTTACCTTTTGCAACAGTTAAAAGAGCTGATGACATGTCTTAGATATGTTTGCTTTGTACTATTAATGAGAGGGTTTAGAAGGGGAAGTCTTTGGGAGAACTGTTGAACGGTAGGCGTATTATACCTTGTGCAATGGTTTGGGGGAGTTGATGATATGTCATAGATATGTTTTCTTGTTTTCTTTGTATTATTGATTGAGATCCGAGAAGGTGTAGGAAGGGAAGTCTCGAGAACGAAATATTGAACCGTAGGAGTTACAAGCACAGCTGCTACTCTGATTGTGTCAACAATTATATTGAATATCTATTATGACAACACATGTTCACATTGTTCGCGCTTGTCCCTGTTGCCCATGTTTGAAACATGACTTGTTGGATTTGTATTTGGAGACACTTCATGTTGCCACGCGAATGCTTAGTTATATAGACCAGGCAGGTGGAGTATTTGACTAGTACTCCAGGTGAGTACTCAAAGCTTAAATTTAACGGTTCAACTTTGATCGATCACGTCCTGATGATTATAGGAGTCAAAAATCAAAATGCGTGATTAGCACCCGCCGCTACTGATATTGCTAGGAGTGCATAACGAGGGAGCAAAGAATCTACGAAGTCCGCGACAAGTCCGTGATAAGTATCCATGTCCAGCGACGATCAAAAATGAACGACCCAGCTGCAGTAAGTAATAGTATATATATATATAAGACAAAGTGAAACAACAAGAATTATGTATGGGTGAAGATCAGTACATATAAAGGATGTAGTCACATCTGATAGTTACATCGAGTCATGTAGAATTGGCCGATCAGCTTGGTATAGATGTAAGGGGTTCTGTATACCCACGTCGATCACAGCGTGTTACATGCTGTACAACAGATGAAAAATGGGCGCAGGGGGTATCATTGTCACGGGGCATGACTGCCACTTGAAACAGCAGGATCATTGTTCCCAGATGGACTAGGCTGTGTAGGTTGCATGCTGGGGCCTCCCGTGCTAGTCAGCCCCGCAGCTTCTATTAATGCAATTTGCGATGCGTTGGATACCTCTCTAGTTTGAGGCGCAGATTCGTGCCCCGACAAGTCATGATAGAAAGATGTTAGGGAATTTTGCGAGTAGTGCACGCCTGGCGCTGAAGGGCCCATGACGTCGTCGACAATGTGGCTCAAGTCAATGTCCCCACCGCGTACTACTTGACCCATAAGTTGGCCATGTTCGGTATCATTGAGTGACCCCGAGCTATCACGAGAATCCCAGGGGGCGTCGTAGTCGGAGTATCTTCCTGGAGGCGGACGTGCGAGATCAACGTCCTCGAGGTCTTCGCCTGCAAGCAGCGTTGCTCTGGCACGGGCTTGTCGTCTGCGCACGTTGATAGCATCGAGGAAGTGGAAGTGTTTGAAGCGCTGACGTTGGCGGTAGAAAAATACGGAGAGACCAAGGATGATGAGTAGGCCTCCACCAATCACAGAGCCAGCGATAACGGCAGTGCGATCTGTTGCACCGGTAGTGGTGGCTGAGGATGAACTGATGACTGTAGGGATGAGAGAGTAGGACTGATGGCGTGTAAGAGGGAGTTGAGCTGGTAAGACAGACACGTACCGTTATGGAAGATGAACCTACGACCGTCACAAAAAATGAGGTGATGGTTGACGTTGTGAGGTCTCCATGCGTAGAAGTCGGAGTAGTAGAAGCCAGGTTGTTTTGAGAGTTAGATGGTGGCAATGGCGATGGTGAGGTGATGGTAGTGGTAGCGATTGGGGTCGGGGTCGGAGTCGAGGTCTGGGTTGAGGTTGGAGTCGAGGACGGGGTCGGGGTCGGGGTATTAGATGGAGATGATACGGATGAGGTTGTGGAAGTAGGCGACTGAGATGTAGGTATAGAACTCGAAGTTTCTGGACTTGTAACCGAAATGAGCAACGTGGATGTTACATCAAGCTGAGATGACCTAAAGTAAAAGTAAAATTTCGTTAGATGGCTCGTAACAAAAGGATGCCGCAAATTCCTACGTTGTAATATCAGAAGAAGTTGTACTGACACCGACAGAGGGCGTCGGTTGAGACATAGGACTGCTTGATGTCAGGCTGGTAGTTTGGGGACTACTAGTGGGCAGCGGTATGGTCGATATCGTGGGTGCCTGTATTCAGAGATGTGAATATTGCTGCGCAAGATGATAACAGTATAGGGAAAGGTCCGCAGGCAAGACACGCACCTGACTGTCAGTACTAGTAGCGGTCAACGTTGGTGGGTCAGTAGTGACACTAGATTGTGCTGCGGTGTTGGTTGTGTTTGGCGACAATTGTCGTGGATTAACGTAAATCTCAGACATACAGCCAGAAGATCTTGGCCTGACAAACGGAGTTGGACAAGAGACTCAACTTGCTCACGAATCATGTGAACAGTAGTGGGAAATAAATTGCAAATATTGCCACACTCTAAATTCAGACCTGGGCGCCTAAATTATAGTTTTGATTGGCTGGAGACTGTGCATGCTGCGGGTGCAAGTGCGACCACACCGGCCTCCACGGTACATGCGCGGGATTCCATGTTCTCAGTTTCTATTCATATTCTCCACCAGTTATGTTTTATCCGCAGCACTCCCGCTTCCACGATTACTTTACCACAGGTTTCCTCAGACACCTTCCTTCTCACTACGTCGTACCGCCCACCCTTACAACTCTCTGGGTGACCGTTTGACCATCCCGCCAGGTCCCACACCATAATCGAAGTCTAGTGCGATCGATGAAGGCCCCTGGTTGGATGCCCCGCAGTGTGCGCAGTGTATTTTCTTGGACGTTTAGACCGGAAGAGTATGTCCTCCTCATGACGTCTCCCTCAGCAGCACCACGCACCGCTCAATACTGTCGTCGACATTCTTGCTCATGGCGTAGCTTCATCCGCGTGTTCACCCTCCGAAAAGTCCTGGTCTCCGTCACCCTCGTCCCGGTGTTCCTGTTACTTGCCATTGTCTGTCAGGGCATACCACCGAACTATGAGGATATCAGGTCATTCGAACACCGTCTCCCTCAACACTCATTGTCGAGAAATCAGTCACAGTACCTACGATTTCCAGGACACCTGTGGGGCTTCGGGTTCAATAACGTTCTTCAGGAAGCGTGTGTACTGTTGTTGTCATTAGGTCTCATGAGTGGCTAATTGCTCTTGTCAGAATTATGATGTCTTACCTCGCCTACGTTGCCAACGTATCATTTGTCTTCGAGGACTATACATGGTCACATTTGCCACTTCCATGGACAATTTACGACTTCGCTCTACGTCCCGCACGTATACCATTCAATGCCCTTATATCTGGGCCAACCGCAGGAGGGCCAATGCCTAGCGCACCGAATGCACCCCGCGCAGTGAGCGCCGAGTTCTACGCACAAGTCTGCGGAGGCCCTGGAAGCCAAAAACACATTATCAGCTCTCTAAACGCACCAAACGATGCAGACGGTGATGTTATGATCGATTGGTGGGTATATCAGCTCGCATCCGTGCGAGAGCCATGCATAGAAATAGACTCGTCTGCCCACGATGTCTTTGACAGACAGTGAGTCTTCTCCAACCAAACACCGAGTCGAATGATAACCGGTCGTCAAGTTTCTTCGGAAATCCACGGATTCTCTCTCTTTGGGAATCCTTGACTAGATCGCCTATGTTGACTGACTTCGCTTGGTCACCACTTGTGCAAGCGGCAGTTTCGCGTAATTTTGCGTTTCTGCAACCAGAGTCGGCTAAAGACCTGTACGACGCACATTCCCGAAAATCACTTGCTGGGCTGGTCGCACTGCACCTTCGCAGGGGCGATTACAAGGGCCATTGTCCGAACCTCGCAAAGTGGGGTGCAGACTACATGGGTATAAATCAGCATCCATCACTCCCTGATCGCTTCGATCGGTCTCCGTATGTCAATGACACAAATGCAAGGCTGTCCTATTATCTCGATCATTGCTGGCCATCGACAGAGCAGGTTGTGGAAAAGCTAAGGGACGTTCGGAGAGAGTATCCTGGGCTAAAACGAGTGTATGTGCTCTCCAATGAATGGGCTTGGAGTCTTGATGGTCTGAAGAGCGCGCTTGAGGAGGATGGGTGGGACGACTTGGTGAGCAGTACTGATATCGTGCTCGATTCGGAACAAAAGCATGTCGCTATGGCAGTAGATATGGCGATTGCAGAAAAGGCAGAGGTGTTCATTGGGAACGGGGTGAGTTGATTCTACACGGGTTCTTTCCACAGATTTTTGACTCACTTACCTGCTGTAGTTCTCGAGCCTGTCGTCGAATGTGGTGATGCTGAGGATGGCGAAAGGGATGGAGGGGGAGAGCAATCGGTTTTTGTGATGAATCTAACGGATAAATATCTTAGTACTACTAGTATACCCCGGAAATTTATGCGACGAGCGAACAGCAGAGGTGTTCGCAAGGAACATGGACAGTAGATGCATGTAATCACAAAGCCTGAGTCAGATAAGGCTGATAAGCACCGTTGGCCCGGACGTCTGGCAACTGATTCCGAATATCAACGGCAGTGCCATGATGAAACATCGATTGAAACTGATCTCATCCAGGAGCGACTAGTAACGACGGAGAGGGGGCCAACGTAGGGAGGCAGTGATGGACATACTCTCCCTGCCATGGAGTTTTCGACAGAGAAATTGAGTGACAAAATGACTCTAAATTACATAAGCATTCGCATGATCAAATTGAAGTTGCTGCGAAATTCGAATTAATGGCTGACGGAACGTCCGATATCAAAAAACGAGGGCATGGGGAATAATGACATGAGCGATACAGTGATCCAGGAGCAGGCGGGGACAAATGCGAAAGCTTGATCGCGAAGGCAGCTATGACTTACAAGACAAAATGTACTTTGAAATCACCAGCCGCTCACTCCCTAACGGAAGCAGGGATGTCTTTCAAGGACTCGTAGATTCACTGATGCACAGATATCAACCCCCGAAACATAGTCGAACTCGCTCGATTAATGCGAGTGTGGATCATGAAGGATATTAGTGATAAAATGACAAGTTGCCAACTAAAGTAGGCTTGCAACGGAGTCCGATGCGAGAAGCTGCAAAACGCCAGTAAGATAGAATTTTCAATTATTCCAGAAGCGAACGTACCTCGAGGGTCAAAGAGAGAGGAGGCACCGATGCACTCATTTCTTCGAGGTAGCTTTTTGCTTTTTGCTCAGCGGAGGTTCTATTTCAGCCTCAATGCCCTCTTGAAGCTCCGTCCACTCTCCCGCACCGACTTCCTGTCCAAATCTCCTCCTGAAGCGTCCCAGACGACCAGTGCCTTCCTGCTCTTCGTCTTCTATGCCTCCCTCCCCGACCGCACCGCTCAAACGTTGGGTAGCATTCCAAAGAGGGTTATTTGTTGTATCGCGCGTCAAGATTATTCGTGAGCGCGGCGATGTAGTCCATTGCATGTATGATGAGCCGTCCGCACGAATGACACGCTGAGGGAAATGAGGAACTACTGGGTTGGGCAATTTGGGTAGACGTTGCTTGAAAACATGTGAGCGACCGTACGGAGAAGTAGAGACACTTCTTGTCAGCGGAGATGGTGACAAGAGCCTTGCAGAGGGAGGTTTGCAGAGTAAAGACATGGTTTACGATAAATGACCGCAAGATGTAGAGGAACTGCAAACTGAGTAAATCACTGGCACGTGACCTGGAAACCGTGGACTTTGAATTCGACGCTTGCCGCTGTCAAGCACGACGACCAGCCCCCAATCATCATTCACCAATTCACTTTTTTATAAGGACACTCTATTGCATTGAACCATGGCTCGTTTGCACAGAGTCTCAATATACTCATCCATCCTTATTTCGATCTATCTACTGGTATTATTTGAGATCCTGCCCATACCACTCATTGATGCCAGTGTAGCTCAAGAGATTCTTCCTGTTGTGCGTCCTTCTCATGATCTGACTAGCACGAATGCCTAGCTCACGCATCTATAAATCAGATTCCGTGGTGGCTCTTGGTTTCATTTGGGTCTTATTCCCTCTGGAGTCTTGGCTGGGGGGTGTTTACATTCCGTGACTGTCCCGAAGCCTATCAGGAGTTACTGCAGGTAGATACGGGTCATATTTATCAAGGACTAATGCACTAATTGTCGTCTGTAGGAAATCAATGAAGCCAAAAACGATCTCCGAAGCCGGGCTGTGACCGTCGACTGAGGCGTCTCCTCCACTCATTTTCCACACCTTTGTTTGACACTCCACTCGAGTCTCGAGTCATCAGTACTTAAATGCGGGTGTAATCTATATTCCACTCAAATGCCAGTCCCATGAATCTCAGTACTACTTAATTTTCCGTTAATGTAACTGTGAGGTCAAGCCCGCCCTCGCCAATTCATTCACTTCACCATCCCTACCTCGGTCTCAATTTAGTACGCCTTTGATGGATATTGTGTATCCTTCATTTTTTGCACTCCATAGCTGATTTTACTGGCCACACAAGGTACGATGAAGATGTGACCTGGCCCACGGACACTACCTAATACGTGCGGGACAACTTTAGCCCCACATTGAACGATCACACAGAGACACTGGATCGCACACAAAACCAACACGCGCATGGTGGAGTTGCAGCGGAGCTCGTCTTTTGTGTCGTACAGTCGAATGTCGCTGTTTAAGTCGTATACAGGTTCGTCTTCAATCCTCGTATTATTCACGGCTGGCTCTACAGATCGAAACCCAAGTCTTCTTCTCTGATAGCATGCGCAGTTTTTTCATCGCCATCGTCCCAGACTTCTCAAGATCGAGGCCACTCTAGCAAAACGCTCAAGGGTTTACATCCTGAATGTCAACTAAGTGACTAGCATGCGTGCGCAAACAGCACATCTCGTGACATAAATGCATGAGTTAAGATAATATTACATCTCCGTCAAGGGTTGCGTCTCGTAGCCAATGATGATCTTCCGGCGCGTCACAAATTTCTCCTTCCTTCCTTCCTATGTGTTCATCTCTTTCGAAGACTCCCTCCTCCCAGTCGAACCGATGAAGAATATGCATATGGTTCGATATCGTAGAGTTTTCAAGTCGTAATCCTCCGAGGCTCATTGCTCACTGGGATCCTCAGGCCAAATGATGTACGTCGCCCTACAGCTGTCATACCTGCAGTACTGGCTGGTAAGCTAAGCAAGTACAATACATTGGTTTGACTGAAACATCATGAAAGTCCTCATAATCATACCGTTACATGTCAGGTATCAGCAATCCAGAAGGGTGTTGATATTCTCGTTGCCACTCGCATGGCTGTTAGCATTGCCGGCGTAGTGGTCTGTAAGATGATAACATCTTGCATCGGGTACACTTTGATCACAGATGAAATTCTCAAGTGCATCAGGCTCATTGACCAATACTCGAGGAACTCATCCTGTGTCCAAAAGACAGCCGCTCTTTCGTGACAGTCATTCTCGCTCGATGGTTTTGACTCTCGGGCCTTCTTTGATGCCACTCAGGAAGATAGTCTCGTGTGCAGGATGCGATAATGTGAAAGCTTGGATTTTGTTTGCAAACATCATGCTCAACCTATGTGAGAATGTCCATTATATCCGTCACATAGTAGTGAAGAATGTATGGTCGGAGATAGTTGCATTATCAATCTATTCGAAACGGTGAGGATGCAGAAGTGAGATACAAGAATTCAGTCGCACCGAATCTCGCAAGAGACCAAGAACCAAGGCCAAACCCTCGAGATTCTGTCCCAGAGTGTATTGGGGAGAAGATCGGACTAGCCCAGTACCATCTGTGTGCCTTTCATACACGAAGAATACCCACTGTTCTCCGCTGGTAACAACACCCCTGACGACAAATAAGCTATCAAAAAGTTAGACCATTTCACGAATCATAGAACAACATAGAGCTGACCTCTGCAATTGGCAATACGAAGCCGCAGCAATTGCAGCATGAGGCAGAGCGGCCAGAACGTTATCGCGCTCGGCTTCGAAGATGTTAGACGTCATTGGTCCCTGGATGTATTCGGGATTCGCCAGTGCTGTGGTCGGATCGCCTAGGAGGTATTCTAAAGAACAGTTCAAAGCCACTCTAGTGACACGCGATGGAAATAACTGACCGGTATACCGAGTGGGGAGTTTAGTCACCAGGAAGTCGACGGCGCCACTAAATGAACATTTGCCAGAGTCTCGGTTGAAGATCGTTCTAGGGAGAGGAAATTCTGGGATTATGTTCACCGTCGTGTCGCCCAGACACATGACTGATACAACTCTCAACAAAAGTATGTTGATCAAGATGCGACATCCAGCTTTTGACTTTGAGTTTAAATAAATGTACAGTCGATCACAGAAATTAGCCACCGTAACATACCACTGTTGCGACGTGGCCGCGCACTAAATTTATCAGTAATCGTGTGGTATCGATTGGAAGACACCCTGGTGTTTCATCCAGTCCAAGGTTTTCGACTTCTTGCCTCTTGTCGCTGATCAGAAAAAGTGGACCAAACGATATCTTCAATGAAAGGAGCGTCACTGGATCTACCTTAGAGAAGGAAGTATGCCAAGAAGAGGCTGATCAGCGCTGTGAACAATTCAGCGTCATTCAGCCTTCATCGCATTCACCTCAACGTCTTCCAGTTTGTCACGCATTTTTTGAAGTTCATCGACGAGGCCAGCAGGCAAATCCTTGTCTCCTTCATCAAGGTTGGAACGAAATTCCTCGAGCTCATGGAGCAATTCGTTTGTATCTCCTACAGTTAGATCTGAAAGCTTTCGCCGTTTGGCAATAGGAGGCATGATGTGGGATACACCAACAGATGCGAGAGGGTTTTGATTGTTGAGGTAAAGGGTTAATTAGTAGCAGCTTGAAGCGCTCATGATCAATTTACTTCCCACGCTCTCACGCTGACCCTAGGCCTCACATTTGAGTGCTCACTCGAAGTACTGGCCAAGGAAATTGCGTAGTATCGTACCTTGATCGTACCCCATATGTGGCTCGATATGACGGATTCTAGGTCAGATCACCCTTCAGAATATTGCAGCTCGGCCGGTACGTGTTTCATGAAATCCACCCTATGTGCAACGCTCCGTCCGATATCCAGGCCACAATGCCGCATACAGTTCGCTACGATATCTGATACTTGTTATTGGGAATATCGCATATGTATAAGTCCTATTCGATTTGAACCGAACCGAACCGAACCCGTTGTATGGATGCATACAAAATCCACCGAGCATGCTTGTGTGCATTCAAAGTATGTCTATCTCGCTGTTGTTCTCGTTGGCTGAGACTCGCATTAATATTGCGACTAGTTAAGTGAGGGGTACAATTATCGTGCAGTAACTGCAGGAGTAGGCCTAGAAATGCTCGATGTTTCCCCGGGATAGAAGTCACTACGCATCCCTCCGATGGCAGCACCAGCACCTCGACCAACACTTGGAAATCTCGCTCTATTCGGTTCTCATCCACGCTCTGTATAGCCTTCTGCTCGCTCAATCGACAGCACAGGTTGGCTCAACAAAGAAGATGTGATGTTTCTCTTCCCGTTCCGAGTCATTGATGACTCTTTCGCGCTTTGTCGCTTTGTAACCTACCCAGCATGAACCCATTCGGAATTCCAGGCATTTATTTGTGGAAATGTCAGATAAATTTACGAAGCATGATGTTGAGGGTAAGCCCAGCCGTCCTGTGGTCTATCTATAGTCTCAAGCCCGTTACCTGAGTGGCTGTCTGCTGAATAGCTGATGGAATAGATATCTACTGTCCAGTTTGTAAGTGCACAAACCGGTAGATTTTCATGCGTCAATTGATTACGGTGAACAGCTCACTTGATGTTCTCATGAGAGTCCAAGAAAGAACGCAAATTTTGAATGTTGCGAATTGACAATCACTTTGTGAGCTGTTGCGTCAGGTATATTACCACGGAGAGTTACTCATTGATCTAGTTGCGCTTGTTTTGTGTAGCTAGCGATGCACGCTACATACCGTGCAAGGTTCTCCCTCCCACTTCTGGCGTTATTCCGGTTGATTGAAGTGTCCCATTTTACTTTGGCACTCGGAGTTCTTCAACTTCAGCTTCAAACACCATAGCCACCTGAACCAAATTCTATTTTTATTAGTAACGAAGAAACGGAATGTCTAGATGGTGAAAAGCGCCTGGAGGATACTACCCGGTGCACTCAATGGGTAGCATTTCCTACATCAGATTACCCGAGGTCCCGAGTCCTCCATAAGCTGGGATACAGGTCTAGATATTGCTACACGAAGACTCATCATGGTTCGCTGTCAGAAAATGCACGGAATATAGTAATCATATGGGTCTTGTCGCCCCAAGTGGTCAGAGCCAGAACACTAGCCTTCTCCGTCGAAGAGTGTGCTGCAATGTCTGCATGAGTCCTGATGTCGTTAAACGATTCTGCCCAATGGCCATCCAATATTCTGACAGGTCGTTGGTATCCTAAAGCATCATCTCCTGCGGTTGACAGTCCTTGTGTCCGCATATGAAAGTCAGCTGGTGGTGACCCATGTCAAGGAGTACCAGCTAACAGATCGATCACAACTTTATCCTGTAACGCATAAATATGACTGTGACGAGCGACAATAACAAAACAAGACGAACGTTCAAATAGCTCTGGTAGTTCCACCCATTTGATCACTCAGTATTTTGATGTCGTGCTTCAGCCCAGCATTTTCCCGCCTCAGCTCTTCGAGGTCGGGCTTCAGCCCAGCAAGCTCTTTGACATCGTGCTTTAGCTCAACAATTTCCCGCCTGAGCTCGGCTATGTCACGCCCAATTTTTTCCTCCATTGAATCGAATCTACGAAGAAAGATATCATTGTCAGCTGAGAATATATTAGTCCGACGGTGATGGATTCAAAAGCCACGAAAAACACACTTGGTTTGACATTACTCTTGGCGCTCTTCTCTCTGATTAATGACGCGGCAGCCTTGACGTCGCGTATTTCATGAATGGCAGATTGAAGAGCATCGACAAAGGGCGAGGGTGTCAAGTGCTGTCCTTTAGGAGGCTCCGGGTACACGACCATGGTCAGATTACCCTTCAGACTGTGTATGCTAGTATTATCGTTTGTTGCAGCTGGTCAAGTCAGATCAGAATACTAATGCATCAAGAATACGCGTGTAATATGACGTACCCGGGTAAAAATCGGTACAATCGGGGTCTAGGGAGACAGACGGCACACCTGGAAGTGCATTCAAGTGATCCCTGATTGCCACCATCCCCTCCTCCTTGGCTTGGGCAACAGTCAAAGTACCTGGTAAGTCCATAGATTTCTGCAGCTTCGTCTCTGCATAGAGTACTACAACTTGCTTGCGATCAGAAGGCATCGTTGTAGGTGGTGAGCAGCAAAACAGTCTTGTGACTCTTGTGCTCTCTCTCCCAAGCTCTCCCACGGTTGATCGATGATCGATGTGACAGTATGGCCTTTTGAGCCAACTCTTTGCACATTGATTTCGTCAAAGACATTTTGTCCAGCGCCTGATTTGATCCATGGTCGACGCTGTTGAATTCAAATGGTACTTTTTCTCCTTTCGTTAGGTTACACGGGCTGGGCTTATGTCCGGGCTATGTGTGTTCTAGTCTTTGTGACTTGGGGATACGTGTATCAATGCAGCAGGATCTACTTCATCATGATTTGGACAGTGAGTTGCCCTCTTCTCTTGTGCTGATGCAGTATTGGACTTCACAGATGCGAATCAATAAAAACTGGGGAGGCCGCCTGATCCAAGATTTATTGATAGGATATACTTGAAGAAGACCCAGAGGTGAGATTCTACGTTGTCCTCAAAGCATCCTGACGTTCACTTCATCGCATAGATCGACCAGACCCGCACAGTGGCTGCTGGTGCGAGCTACGGCGGGTATACATTTCAAGTAGGTGTTATGTGTTTCATCATTTACATCCTCTCGTATCTCAACTCTCACTCTTTGCAGCGGGATCCAAGGCAACCCAGGTGCAACCTCCTGCTCACACTGCCGTACATATGCGGACGCCTTGATGATTTTACCGATCAAATTACCAAAGTACAAAGGCGCTTAAGAGTTGATATAAAGTGCCTAAGGTTCTTGCCCTCTCAATAGTGACACGGAGCTTTAGAACGTGACGGCTCTGCTAGAGGCGGATGTGAGCCGCTTGTAGTCTACCCTAATCGTCGATTCCGTTCTTGTCTTTGCTCCCTCTGCTTACACGATGCCGCTTGTGGTACTGTCTACAACGCTGGATCATCCATTCAAGTATATCCCCCAGCGAACAAAGGGCTATGTTACTTTCACGACATTCATCAATATTTGAGTCGTTGATACATCACCGTTCCTCGATAAAAAAAAACTGGCCCCCAACGACAATACATCGTCTCTTATTAAATTTTTGACACTACTTTCACAATCGAGAGCACGTGACTAACATGTATATATTTTCCTCGTAAGGTTACTGTCCATCAATTCTTCGGGGTTGCAAACCTCCACACTGGCCCACTTCCTCGGTAAACGAGGGAGATTTCATCCAAGTCCCACAGAACGTCGGAGGGATCAATTTCTCAGTGCTCACTGGCACTTCCTCCGTGTACTTGTCATCCTCATTATAATCTAGTTGCATACGCAAAGCCTTACCGAAGAAGGCAGCACATCGCAAGGAGTGCGCCAGAAGGGTCGTCATCAGAAGACGACGGTGGTAGACATAGACAGGTGTTGACCCCATAGTAGTAACTGTGAAAATGCTACTGCTCTAGATTCCCTTATGGTAGTACTAAGTAGAAATTGCGCAGAAGCGGAACAGAATCAAAGAAGACGATCGCCGAAAAAGGCAACTTTGTTCAAAATCAAGGGACGAGAGTTAGTCGATAATTTTATTGAAGTTGTCAGTTCGTCGCTTGCCACTAGCGACAACGAACGTGCGGCTCGTCGTCGTCGCCATCGTTGAACTAACTTTCTGTCCATTCCGAAGCTGGTCTTCGCAGCGTACATGCTACAGGCGTGCGTCTGTCACGACTAGTGTAACATTCATCCTGGAAGAGTCAGGGACGGTTCAACGTTCTTCATCTTTGTCGACATGGCCGACCTGTCGCCTGGCTTGGGTATGATAAGTACGCGCACATCACGGTCCTCGATCTCAAGCAATGTTAATCCCCTACCTCTCATACGTCGTACATCTGAGAGCAGTGCACCGTCAACGCCATCCACACCATCAAGTATTCCATCCTTTCGCGCTATCCGTAATCTTCTCCCCTTCGGAAATAGCAAACCAGCGCCGCCAGCTCAGCACACAACACAAACAAAACATCCATTTCACTTTGCCTCCCTCCGTCGCTCCAGTGATCGTAAACCTTCATTCTCTGCTTCTGTCCGCGACCATCAACGTGATCAGGATAATCCTCCTGTCATATCTATATCACGTCTTGATGCTGAAGAATTTAATGTGCACAAAAGAAGCTATGATCTTGTCCGCGCTGCTTCAGCCTCTGACAGTCTTCTTCCTTCACTCTCTACCGCTTCCCAGTCCCCTGACGATGAGATGTATGGTTCGTAGTTTCACTATCCTTATTCAAGTGTTATTATGAAATGTTCATTACTAGCCCCCGTCCACCTATGCCCCGCCGACCTTAGTACCATCCTCGAAGCTGAAAACTCGGGTATCTCGAAACACATCCCCTCCGCGAGCCCATCCCCATCCCCCTCTCCTACCTTGCCACACACTTTCTTTCCATCCAAGGTCACATTCTCCCCCCCACCATCTCAGGGCGCATTTCCAATTTCCAAGGACCACTCAGCCTCTCAAACTGCTCGTGATCCCTCCCCTACCACCTCCGATCTCGATTTATCCCTCTCAAAATTATCCGCCGAACTCCACGACGCTCTATCCCCCACTACTGCCGACGGTTGGTCCGGTGCTGTTGTAGTCGAAGACGCAGGTGCGGAGCCCCGACTATCCCCACCTCGGGGAACAAGTCATGGGTTTGATAGTAGGGATTCAATTTCGCGTCTTCCTCAGATATCAGACCCAGATGCAACCTTTGACTTCAGTGCGCTTGATCCCGACCTTGCCGAACTGCTCAGTCCTCATCGAGCGCCCAGCAAGGACATGGGAGAATCAGCTACCGATAAATCGGTACTAAACGGGTTCAGTAGTGCGCCATACCGAGATGCAGCTTCAGCAATCCCGCAAACACCTGATCCTCGACTACATTCTGCGCCTTTAGCTGGACGACCCACCACACCATTGTCATCAGGGTGCTCTTCCGTCGAACCGCTATCACGAGAGCCAATAACACCTCTATCCCCAAGCATACAGTCACCAGCAATTCACCAGCCAGATACACGATCCCCAGTGTCGCTGGGCCCCAGACCCTCACGAGAAGTAGTACACTCTCCAGAACCTACGCAGCTTCCTATTTCCCGTCCCTCTCTAAACATGCGTCGGCCACCGTCGCATTTGCCAAGGCTCATGCGAAGCGTCACTTCCGCCTCTCCTTCGATCGCTCCAAGCGCGCCAGGCACATCTGTAGAAACAGCCACAAGAATGCAGAGGCATCAGCCTCTGTCTCCACTACCAGCTGGGCAGGTTATAGCGGATATGATGATGCGATCGTCATCGGATACTGCGGGGTTAAGGGCATCTTCTGACACATATGTGGCTCGTCCCTCTTCCGATACCGGAACGAGGAATACTCGCACTGCATTGGCCGAGGTGGGTTATTCACATTCGCATTAATTCACATACTTACAGGACGATTTGTAACAGAATCAGCACACAAAGCTGCAGAGGCACGTACCCTCGTGCCCAAACGTTAACATTGTGCCCACTGGAGGGGCGCCCCCTTCGGTGCCCTGTATTACCACAACTTTTGTACCTACTCCTACCACGCCCTCCAGTCTTAGTGCATCTCCCTCAACCACGCTCACCACCTCACCCTCCGCTACTAGTGCAAACCCAAGGACTCCTACATCTAGCCCACCCCCAACTACAAGCACCCCCCACGATCCAGCCCATTTCCGTCGCCGCCATCATCCCCACCTCTTCATCAGCCGGAAGAGAAGCTTAAGTGTCGACGAGCCCTCATCTCCTCATGTTGAGAGACCGGGATCAAGTGCGGGCAATCGCCTCAATGGTGTGGGGAAGTTTGGCCTCGGTGTAAAGAATGGAGTTGGAGGCAGAGCCAAGCTCCCTTCCGGAGAAAATAGACTTGTATCCTCCCCACTCACCCGCAGCACGCATATACCAGGACCTCCAACCATGGAATGGCTTGGTCCGAGGACTGTCAAAGCATTTGCTGCCGCTGGGTTGTTCGATGGGGAACGAGAAGAGGTTGGTGCAAGATTCGAACGAGAGAGGGCAGGATCTGTCGGTGTCAATCGATTTGAGCAGGATCGAGAAGGCGCAAGTTCAGTGCTGAGTCGGTATGACCGTGGCCGTGAAGGCGCTACTTCAGTGATGGGCCGGTTGGACCGTGATCGTGAAACGTCTGTTGGCCGTTACGATAGAGATCGTGACTATTCGACAATCAACCGTTATGCTTCTTTGAGGGACCATGCCCCATCGCGTGCGGCGTTTTCAGAAGCTGCGAGTACGTCTTCGTTTGGCACGAGGAGCGCATGTACGGCAGGGAACGCTAGTGCAGGATGGAGCCCAAGCCCGACGTTCTCAAGTGCCGCTAGGACTGCGTTCTCGGGGAGCACAGCCCCTACGAGCGTGAGCAGTGGTGTGGGATCAGGGATTAGTGCTGGAGCTGGAGCTGCCGTTGGGAATGCAATGGGAGCTAACGTCCGGACGCTTCAAGAAAAGCATTGTCTTGAGACCTCCGCACTTCTTAATGCCCTTGCAGACTCCCAGGAGGCATGCAGGAGACTGAGGGAGGAGAATGGGATGTTGAGGGAAAGACTGAGGGTGTTAGAAGCCATGGCGAACCAGAACAGGGACGATGTGGGCTTGGGCAGAAGCGTAGGACTTGACGCGCTTACCCGGAATGAGGAAGATGGGTCCGATAAAACACATCGCTGCGATCAAGATTTCGAGCGCTTGCCCCGAAAACATATTGCTTCTCTCCGCGTGTCCCCTAACCATCAATCCAGAACGCTCACGCCCGTCCCCCATAGACCTCATCTCGAACGATCGCACTCGCATCTCCTGCAGCATGGGAGACACCATACTGTATCCGCCAAGGCGTCTTTCGATTTCACATTTGGACGGACCCCCTCCCCGTCGCGGTCTACGCAATTAAGACCTCCTTCTCCACAGCAGACACAGTTACAACCTACATCTTCATTGTCCATCCAGCCCCCTCCTTCCCCGCAGAAGAGACAACCACAGAGACAAAGACGCGCAAGCACATCCTCGAGCTTGTTCCCTGCTCCACCGCCTGAAATGTCAATGTTGATGTTGGAGGATGTGGGGCTTTCCAACGTGGTAAGCGGGTCACCACCTTCTCCTGGCGGTTCCTCTCCTGTTGTTAAAAAATTGGGGCATAAGCATTCGTATTCGCATTCGATGATTCCTCGTTCACATCCCTTCTATGCCCCTCAATCCTCTTACGCGAGTCAATCTGTATCATTCACTTCCTTCGCATCAACGGGCACAGTAGCTGCAAGCCCAAGCACTGCGACTTTCTCGATGACAGAAGCTCCCGGATCTCCACATAGTCTACAATTGCGTCCCGAACACGAGTTACACCTTGGGGATATGACGAGTTTGAGTCTATATGCTATGAGCGATGGGGAGGGGGATGATGGGGATGAAGAGTTATGAGTTATGTTTGTGTTAGCGATCTATGGATTGTGTTTGAGGTACGGTCGCCTTCGATAATTATGTTTTGCATGCGCTATGCTCCAGGATCTTCGTCATTCGTTTGTTCATAGTCCGTGTTTCATTCTGTCTCGGCGCTTTTCTTGCTCTCATCTCTAACTTTTTGTTCGTCTTTCTGCATTTGCTTCTGCTCTCGTGTATTGCAGATGTGAACCTACATTCCCGTTATTTCATTGTAGAATATACCCAGGTTACAATAATTGTATATAGATACCCTCCATCACTTGGTATAATCAGATGACGTTGAACTCTGCAATGCTCAGAATGACAAATAGCATTTACTGCAAAAAATGAATTACCTGTCAGCTGCTGTTCCAGCCGCGTCCGGTCTGCTAGTGAATGTCCGACATCAGTGTCATAGGAAGTGATAAGGCACCAAGTACACAACCTGACATTCACGTGCTACCTCCTGAGCGGCGGTGGATTCTTCTGAGCGGTGAATAGAACGTTCCCGGTCGTGGGTTTCTCGGCTCTTGAGAAAAATACTCTGGAATGCACGTACGGCTTCTAGGAGTTAAGTGGAACCAGCGCGGTGCTTACCTATGCAGTCTAACTGAAACGTTCTCGCCCGCCGCAGTTGTGTTGATCAGGATGACTAATTGAATCTGGGGAACGGATGACTGATTTATAGTCAAATTAGCGTGGGTGTTAGACTAGAGTGGGTGGGTGAGCCCAGCGCCGCATCGTATGCAGTCATTCTAGTGTTAGTGCCCATGTCGGCCAGATATTTTCCTACGGGTTGGCAGTTTCCCAATAAAGAGGATGGCTTAGCTATGGTGTGAATGGTACCAACCATATAAGAGGGCATCGCCTACCTGAGCATCGCGGTAGCGATCAAGCGGACGTTTAGGGGAGGCTACTGCTCTCTTGGCCTATTCAGCAACTGTTTGTAAGTTGGGATGTCGACTTGATTACATGTGGGGGTCCCAGAAGGTAGCGATAGCTTGGGCATCATTCGTAAGAATACCGATATCGATTGATGACTCCATCAAGTCGTTGCTGCGGAAGAGTGTCTAGAAAACACACCGTAGAACCTGCGGCGGTCGGAGGAAGAATGGCTGATATCAATATCCCAAACCAAGTTGATGTCGAACCTTCTAGTGAGAATGGTGAGGCTCGTATCAATTTTAATCTCCATACATAGTGGTCTTTCTTGGGGCTCGGGGTTGCCTTAGTCATGCCTGGGCTTATCGATAGATCAGCGGCAGCCTTTCCGTTTCAGTGATCCAGCAACAGATATACAGTATGGCGATTATATCACGATACTCATCGAAAACTCGGTATTTTGGGCCACGCACCCGTTGTGAATAATCATGCAGAAAGTATGTAAGTATTTTCTGAGATAAGCGACCGTCTATGGTGTTTGTTTTGGAGAAGCCGCCACCGCCAATGTATCAATCCATAAGTTAAGCTGATTCGTCGCGTTGACGCTTTGTCGTTTGACGATATTAATATATGTAGGTCGTATGCGTAAAAATATTACTGTGCTGCGAAACGCGAATTCTTCCGCAATCGTGCGCCAATTCGGTAAAATATGAAACTGATGGTCAGAAATGAGGATCAATGTTGCATACCACTTGTCATTTATTTGACTCACGGTAATGGCGCCATGATCGTTGCGAGGCCGGCCAGAAGAGCGGTAGCGCCAACAGTCCCCAATTTATCATACATGGCTCCCGCAAATAGCGGGAATGCAGCGGCAAATGCTGACCGCAGTGCACTATTACTTGCCATGGCAGAGGCAGCGATTGGGCGGTACGCGGTGACAAGATACGTGAACGTTGATGTGAAAACAAAATATATCCCGGACCCGAAAGGTACGGACGCGATGATTGGGGCTATCCAGTGGACTTGCGGATATGTAGTGAATGCGAGCCAGAACAAACCTGTAGGCATGGTAAGCATCACGCGACCAAGAGCTACCGGTTACTAACCTACTGGCACGAGTATCCCCCCTACTTGACCCATAATAAGCCTCATCTCAGGAGGTGGATTACCATTGTGTTTGGCAGCTTCACGGGCATATAGTCTAGAAAAGAGGGATATTAACATTGATATTAATGCCGAATGCCAGAAATGGGACTCCCCTGTTCCAGAGTGGCTGTGTGGAAATGGCTGAAAGCATCCCGAGTCCAATCC
This sequence comes from Suillus sp. MG131, assembly GCA_003313855.1. Taxonomy (NCBI): domain Eukaryota; kingdom Fungi; phylum Basidiomycota; class Agaricomycetes; order Boletales; family Suillaceae; genus Suillus; species Suillus sp. MG131. The sequence continues at coordinate 4,287 of QLOO01004111.1, read as the reverse complement.
CAATGAACGTTAGTCCAGTGGTTTGCGTATTAAATCCATGAACATCTTCGAAAATAATGGGAAATGCTTGGAATGCCAGGTATAGGATTCCAAGAACAAGGGCATTCCTGAAAGATCAGATCAGGATTTGCGTTGAGTGTTAACGCGTTAACGAGTTGCGTTGCCCTTACCAGGAGTCTAAAAGCAGTGCCATTCGGTCGAATAAAAGTAATTCTAGTATAGGTTCCACAACATTACTTGCGAAGGAGCGGAAAAGATCCTTGATGGCTTACGAAATGGCGTGTAGCAACTAAAGAGGATAGCAGAAGCAAGAGTGCCTTCCCGTCTATCCAGAGGAGCATAAAAATTTGGGTCTCCAGTCGACTCCCGCAGTCTGTCAAGAGGATGAATGTATCGCGCAAATATGAGAGGACATGTACTCCTACCTTTTTGCCTTCTTCTTCAGGATCACTGGGATGTACGTCTCAGGAACGAGCTAAATTCAATTCATAAGTCATTGCATCTCAAAAAAAATATACAAAACGCACTAAAACCAACATCAGAAACTCTACGAAAATCCAGCACAACTGCACTCGATACGTCCATTCCCAGTATAGGTTCTGTCAGAAAAATGTCAGACGACGATCAAGGATCAGGTCAATGAGTCTGACCTGATTGATGAACCTACAACATCACGTCATATCAGAAACAGTGTTGCCAAGAAGCATGAAGAATGTACCCAGCAATCAAGGGACCAGCCACTGGTCCGATAAATGGAGATCTTGAAGATGATCAGTCACCCCATAATATAATTTAGCTGCTAACGCTGTTCAAGTAAACCTACATGGTATACACAGCCATTGGACTTGGCACATAATTCAGCAAAATACCGAACGGAATGCAAATCCAAGAGCCTACCTTGCGATGCTCGAGTTCGGAAACATATCGCTTACACTACCTCCAGCTACACTCAAAAAGGCTGATCCGCAGAATCCAGTGATAAGGCGAAAGACCAAGAAAACAGCTATTGTTCTGTTGTAGATCCATCATCCTTTCCGGGAATAAATGTACTCACCGATGTTGGGGGCGAACACCACGGGAAATGTGAAGATGAAGAACAACGCATAAGATATCTGGTATACAATATTTCGGCCTGCCCAACTCCATGAGAGTACACTCTCGGATAACAATATTGGACGCACCATACACTTCGGACAACGGGCCAACGAGGAGCGGCCCGGTTCCGAGGCCTGTCACAAATAGGCTAACTCCGAGGATGGTCACTTCATGTGAGACATGGAATGTTTGGGCAGCACCCTGTTCTGTGAACGCAGCCTGGAGCACGATCAGTCTCGACCAAAATGAGATATGAAACGACTTGCAATCGAAGAAGCACACGTCACGCATAGAGAAGCGGAACTAATGACGAGGACCGCGATCCACCGTCTGAGCGAGGACATGTTCTGCGGATTGTCCTCTGGCTCGAGGACAACGAGGTGTGTATCACATTCGGCGTTTTGTGAGGCAGACATGTCGGTCTCGGTGGCAGCAGCATCGTGGGGCTGGTCAAATGACCCTGATATCTTTGTCAACGTCGACATGGTACGACACAAGCCTAAGGTCCACCTAGACTATAAAGAGACTTTTATAAGCAGGTGCGAAGCGGATGACTGATATATTTAATACCAAATGCCATTAATGGGTCATGGTTGTAGCGGCGGCGGCCTCATGAGGTCGGCATGAACGTTTGAACTGCCCGCGAACCAATTGGCACAGTGGCCCCAGGTTGGACGGAGTCACCAAAGACATATGCATCTGCGACTGTTAGTCCCCAAAACTGAGTGTGATGAATCTGTTCATCCGGTGTTCCCAAAAGGCCTAGAGTCGGCATCACACTGCCTGAGACTCGTGGAGCCTGGAGGTATCCTATATTTGGAACGGATCATGAGTCAGTATAAGTCACAGCACTTTCCCGTTTGCATAGCCATGCGATACGAACATGCAAGAAGGCCAGTAATTAATGTGCAAGACTCGCAACTTACCGCCCTAACTGATTACAAGTTGATTCATAATATAATGGGAAAAAGGCCCCAAATTTGTACCCGTGAGAGTGGGTCAGTAGTAAGCGCTAAGTTATTATGTAAATAATATGGTGACTATCTTGGAAAAATTGTCGTGAAAAATAATCTGGACAAAAAACAAAACCATAAACCATAGGAATATTAATAATGCGGAATTTGTGGCAAGGACCTCGACCAAGTAGAAATCTATGTGCTAACGGACGATCAGTGACTATTGTCAAGTTGCCGACCGTATATTCTCATTAACACAATCACCCCACCCCCCCTCTCAGGGGGTCATCATTTTTGTTCAGAGGATCCATTACAATACGATTTCAACCCAAGCGAATGGGGGACGACGAGTCGCGCTAATTCGCAAATCCCTGCAGCAAGTTCCAAACTCTGGCTTTGCTCGAATTTGAGGGGTATAGTATGTCATGAATGAACCAGGCGCTGCATATTTTTGTAAAACAGCGGTAGGTCTGGTACGTACGAGTGACTAACCGACACAATTTTGAATTACCCGGCAGGTTCCCAAACACAAATGCTTTGATCAGGAAAATTCGCCGACATTATTAAAAGCCCGGGCAAGTTTTAGGAGGTCATACGATGCCTGGTGGATTTTGCAGTTAACATGCTGATTCCAAAAACGAGAGACAAGGAGTGTGCTGGAAGGCACAAAAATCACAAGCGCATCACACAGCAGTGTCATTGGCGAAAATCGGCAGACGGTAGGATGGAGACTTATCATTCACGGTAAGGCTCACAGCAAGTGACAAGAATAGCTGTCTGTCAATCAGAGCGTAGACCACAGGGCTTCCTTAGTCTGAGGATTCATGCTATATCAACATAGCTCGACATCGCCTCGGCACACGTTGCTTTTCATCCTAGAATGACAAAGACGCAAGTCTCCAGCACAAACTGGATGGTAACAATCAAATCGACCGCAACCAGAGAAGCCCCCGAGTCTGCTCACCAAAACTAGTATGAAAAAAACGAATAAGCCGCACAAAAGTCAGGCACAACTATATGTGATACCCGACCATATAACATTAATGATCGTTTGTGTGGGGTAAAGAGATCGACCTGGTCGATGCGATCTGGAAGATGGAAAATAGAAACACGTGTGGCTACAGGTGGCTACTTCATCCTTGGCCAACATATTAGCCGGCAATCAGCGGGTCACTGATTGAATGGCGGCCTTGAATGTTCCTGACCGTTGAATTGGATATCTCACATGGGTGCAAACCGCCATGGGGTAGCAGAAGAGTTCACATCGATAACCGGCAACTCGCTTGTCCCCGGCCGAGGTTAATATGACTATTGGGGATCTGGTAGCATATGATGAGTAATAAGATTAGTGTTTGGGCAGAGTTAACGATAATGCGCGTGACTAAACATACTGATAAATTAGCATCCGCAGGCGACACAAAGTGAAGTAGAGCTCAGAATTGCAATGTCGAGTATCCATTGGATTGTCCTCAGAGTCTAGAAGGACCTCGTAAGTCATGAATCACAGCAGCCATGCTATGGTGGCCAAATGCGAGGATGTCGCTATACAATGATAGTAGACATGAGCGTTTTGCGCTGGGTCAGCTGTACTTGACCACATTCTGACATCCGCTTAGAAACTATATTGGGAGCAAGATGCCGGCCAAGATGAGACCCTGCATTGACGCCAGGATGCAAATCTGAACAGTTTACGTCAACACTTAGCAAAGACTCGCCCATGAGCGCTGAGCATCGTTGGCGATGTGATTGGCGGAGCTCAGCTAAGAAATGCACCTCAAAATAACCCGATGACTGGTTAGGCTATTCCAAATTGAGCCAATAGTCCGTCTTACTGTTAACTGAAGCCGCGTCGGATCGCTCTTCTTGATGTCGAGACAGGGTTTTAGACTCTGATTCAGAAGCATATGGATGGAGCGCTCGTCACAGTCGAGAGTGGGAAAGAAAAATTTGGCTTGTGTTCGCCGCTAATGGAGTGGCATGACGCGTTATCACATAAAGTAGTTCACGGACAAGGAGTCAGGTTGTGGATGTCAGGTAATTTGGCCGGTCTGTGACCCAGAAGTGAGTGCCCGTAACATCCCCTAGCATTAAGCACTTGAGCACTTGAGCTACTAATTGAAAAAGTTGCAATCGATGACGCCTTGAGGTATGCAGGAGATCGACTCTTTGAGAAAGTGATCAACTTGTTGGCTGACATCATGGTGGTTAGCCGCATGAAATTAAATCGCCGAACCAA
>QLOO01004099.1:0-17184 GCA_003313855.1 Suillus sp. MG131 | reverse complement strand
CATCGTGTGTTTCAGACTCCATTATCCTGCCTTCACTCACCGCTGGGCGCTGACTTTCCTCTCTTTTATTGTTGATTTCATAGCCGTTCTTTACCTCGACCGCTAATCGTCGCTCGTGACTATTGACATGGCTCAACCAGCCCATATGGGGCCCCAACAGCCCACCAATCCTTTTCCAAACCCTTACGGCCAACAAAATTTCTACCAACAACAGCCTATTCGACAGGACTATGACAATGAATCAGAGATCGGCACTCCCTATGCTAGCACCACTCGTCTTGCGGCTAACAACCAATATTATGACTCTAACCCTTTCGCAGGTCGCGACTCTCCTTCTGATGCTGGACATGGCAATCGCTCTTACGCACCATCTATCAACTCACAGGCAAGCCAGCCATATGGCTCTCCCTTCGCCGACTCAGCCGCCTACCCATACCCAGCCTGGTCTCCTGACCGTCAGATACCAATTTCCATGGAAGAAATAGAGGACATTTTTCTAGACCTCACCCAAAAATTTGGATTTCAACGTGATTCCATGCGAAATATGGTTCGTGATATCATACAACCCTGATATGCACAGACACTAATCTATTTTTGCAGTTTGATTTTTTGATGCAGTCCCTCGACTCGCGCGCCTCTCGTATGAGTCCAAATCAGGCTCTGCTAACCCTTCATGCCGATTATATTGGTGGGCAACATGCAAATTATCGCAAGTGGTACTTTGCCGCACAGCTCAACCTCGATGATGCCGTCGGACAAACCCAGAATCCTGGCTTGCAGCGCCTCAAAAGTGTGCGAGGTGGTGCAGTCAAAACAGCGGGCTCGAAACACTTGGACAGTGCATTGAATCGCTGGCGTAACGCCATGAATAGCATGAGTCAGTACGACAGGCTCCGCCAGATAGCACTTTACCTCCTTTGTTGGGGTGAGGCGGGCAATGTGCGCTTTGTTCCCGAGTGCCTATGCTTCATCTTCAAGTGCGCAGATGATTACTACCGTAGTCCCGAGTGCCAGAATAGCGTGGAGCCCGTACGGGAGGGTCTCTACTTGCACACAATCATCAAGCCACTATACACGTTTATGCGTGACCAGGGCTATGAAGTTTCAGAGGGCAAGTTCGTGAGGAGGGAGAGGGACCATGACGAGATCATTGGGTATGACGACATTAATCAACTTTTCTGGTATCCTGAAGGTCTGGCACGGATTGTCCTTGAGAATCATGTAGGTGATTTTTCCATACAACATGCGTTAAGCTAACATACCCTCCAGTCTCGCCTTGTGGATATCTCACCTGCCAAGCGCTATATGAATTTGCGGCGTGTAGACTGGAGCAAAGTCTTCTTCAAGACCTACAAGGAGAAGCGTTCCACCGCGCATCTACTTGTCAACTTCAACCGCATCTGGATTCTCCACGTTGCAGTCTACTGGTTCTACACCGCATTCAACTCCCCCAGGGTATACGCGCCTCCAAATTCGCAATTCCCATCACCCGCAATGACCTGGTCCGCGACCGCCCTCGGAGGGGCAGTTGCCACGCTGATCATGCTCTTTGCCACGCTCGCCGAGTTCATGTATATCCCCACAACATGGAATAATGCCTCCCATCTCACAACCCGATTCATATTCCTCCTCGTCATTCTAGCGCTCACGGGTGGTCCAACGGTGTATATTGCATATGTCGAGAGCCGTCCAACCCCCACCACCTCCCAGATCCCTGTTATCGTTGGCATTGTGCAGTTCTTCATCTCCATCGTTGCGACCGTTGCTTTCGGATTGTTTCCCTCCGGCCGCATGTTCGGTGACCGTGTCGCTGGCAAGTCACGCAAGTACATGGCCTCGCAGACTTTTACTGCATCTTATCCGGAACTTACGCGTACTGCACGTACTGCAAGCATCATGCTCTGGCTTCTAGTCTTCGGATGCAAATTTACAGAATCATACTTTTTCCTCACTAGTTCCTTCAGCTCCCCAATCGCAGTCATGGCGCGAACTACTGTGCAGGGATGCAATGATAAGTTTTTCGGCACCACCCTCTGCTCGAAACAGGTCCCCTTCACATTGGCTATCATGTATATCATGGACTTGATCCTGTTCTTCCTTGACACGTACTTGTGGTACATTATCTGGGTCGTCGTTTTCTCCGTTGGTCGCTCGTTCTCGCTTGGCCTGTCGATCTGGACGCCTTGGAAAGATGTCTATACCCGCCTTCCTAAGCGCATCTACGCCAAACTCCTTGCCACTGCTGAGATGGAGGTCAAATACAAACCCAAGGTCCTTGTCTCGCAGATTTGGAACGCCATTATCATCTCAATGTATCGCGAACATCTCCTTGGGATTGACCATGTCCAGCGGTTGCTGTATCACCAGGCTGAGACTGCTGATGGTCGCCGAACGCTCAACCCACCTCCGTTCTTCCTGAACCAGAACGGTGGGAATTATAAAGACACGTTCTTCCCTGCAAATGGTGAGGCTGAGCGCAGGATTTCGTTCTTCGCTAGCTCTCTCACCACCGCACTGCCCGAGCCTCTCCCTGTGGAAGCTATGCCCACATTCACAGTCCTCGTTCCGCACTATTCTGAGAAGATTCTACTCAGCTTGCGCGAAATTATCCGTGAAGAAGACCAGAACACCCGCGTAACGTTGCTTGAGTACCTGAAGCAGCTCCACTCCGTTGAATGGGACAACTTCGTAAAGGACACAAAGATCCTTGCTGGGGAGAGCGAGGATGGAACGAGTTCAATCAATGAGAAGACGAGCAACAAAGCGGATGACTTGCCTTTCTACTGCATCGGTTTCAAGACATCGAGCCCTGAATATACCCTCCGCACACGTATCTGGGCCTCGCTGCGGGCGCAAACGCTGTACCGTACTGTCTCTGGCATGATGAACTATTCCAAGGCTATCAAGCTCCTCTACCGCGTTGAGAATCCCGCCATTGTGTCCGCGTTTGGGGGGAACACGGAGAAGCTCGAGCGGGAGCTTGAGAGGATGGCGCGGCGCAAGTTCAAATTCGCCATCTCTATGCAGCGGTTCTCAAAGTTTAACAAGGAGGAGCAGGAGAACGCTGAGTTTTTGCTGCGCGCATATCCGGATCTGCAGATTGCGTACCTTGATGAAGAGCCTGGGCCCAAAGGCAGCGAAGGCCGGTTGTTTTCAGTATTAATCGATGGACATTCAGAGGTTGACGAGGTCACTAAAAAACGGAAGCCCAAGTTCCGAATTGAGCTACCTGGAAATCCTATTCTTGGCGATGGAAAGTCAGACAACCAGAACCATGCCATCATTTTCTATCGCGGCGAATACCTTCAGCTCATCGATGCCAACCAGGACAACTATCTTGAAGAATGTCTCAAGATTCGGAACATCCTTGGCGAGTTTGAGGAGTACTCAATCTCAAGCCAGAGTCCGTATGCGCAATGGGGTCACAAGGAGTTCAAGAAATCCCCCGTTGCTATCGTCGGCACGCGCGAGTACATCTTCTCGGAGAACATTGGGGTGTTGGGTGACATTGCTGCTGGGAAGGAACAGACATTCGGTACGATGACGGCTCGTGCGCTCGCGTGGATTGGGGGAAAGCTGCACTATGGACACCCTGATTTCCTCAATGCCCTTTTTATGACAACACGCGGTGGAGTTTCAAAGGCGCAGAAGGGTTTGCATCTCAATGAGGATATTTTCGCCGGTATGAACGCCTTTGGGCGTGGTGGTCGTATCAAGCACTCGGAGTACTACCAGTGTGGAAAGGGCCGTGATCTTGGATTCGGCACGATTCTCAACTTCCAGACTAAGATTGGCACCGGTATGGGTGAGCAGATGCTCAGTCGGGAGTACTACTACCTCGGGACGCAGCTGCCTATCGATCGCTTCTTGACCTTCTACTATGGACACCCTGGTTTCCACATCAACAATATCTTGGTCATCTACTCGATCCAGGTGTTCATGGTCACCCGTGAGTCCCGGTGTGTTACGCATTCGACGGGCATTCCTGACTGACGAATTATAGTGCTCTTCATCGGAACTCTGAACAAGCAGCTCGCAATCTGTCAAGTTGATGCGCAGGGCAATGTGCTCGGTGGTCAGCAAGGTTCTGGCTGCTACAACCTCATTCCTGTCTTCGATTGGATCAAGCGCTGCATCGTCTCCATTTTCTTGGTGTTCTTCATCGCTTTCCTGCCTCTCTTTTTGCAAGGTAATTCATTAGCTTTGAACCCTGGGCTTTACTGACCGACGAGCTACAGAGCTTGTTGAGCGTGGAACTGGAAAAGCACTGCTGCGTCTCGGAAAGCACTTCTTGTCCCTGTCTCCCGTCTTTGAGGTTTTCTCGACACAGATATACTCTCAAGCTATCTTAAGCAATTTGACGTTCGGTGGAGCTCGCTATATTGCAACTGGCCGCGGTTTTGCGACAACTCGGATATCGTTTAGCATTTTGTATTCCCGCTTTGCAGGACCAAGTATCTACATGGGCATGAGGAATCTGCTTATTCTTCTCTATGCTTCTTTGGCGATTTGGATACCTCATCTCATCTACTTCTGGTTCTCTGTGCTTTCACTGTGCATTGCTCCCTTTGTTTTCAACCCTCATCAGTTCTCATTTGCCGACTTCATCATCGATTATCGCGAGTTCCTGCGTTGGATGTCGCGAGGTAACTCAAGGACGAAAGCGAGTAGTTGGTATGGTTATTGCCGTCTTTCTAGGACTATGATCACCGGGTACAAGAAGAAGAAGCTTGGTTTTCCATCAGAAAAGCTGTCTGGAGACCTCCCTCGTGCCCCATGGCGAGCTGTTGTCTTCTCGGAGGTCGTCTGGCCGATCTGCCATGCGGCCATCTTCGTCGTCGCATACATGTTCGTCAAGTCATTCCCCAATGTCAATGGCGAGCAGAACCCCAGTCCCTTGGTTCGGATAGCTGTTATCGCGATTGGTCCTATTGTCTGGAATGCTGCTGTTCTCATATCACTGTTTTTCGTATCGCTGTTCTTGGGTCCCATGTTCGACAAGTGGGCGAGGTTTGCTTCGGTCATGGCTGCTGTCGCTCACTTGTTAGCGTTGCTTGGAATCATCTCATTCTTCGAATTCTTCGTAAGTGACTCAATCTGTACTGTAAGGATACTCAACTGATGTGCGTGTTTAGTGGTTCCTTGAACTTTGGGACGCATCTCATGCAGTGCTTGGCGTCATCACTATCGTTGCCATTCAGCGTGCGATCCAAAAGATTCTCATCGCAGTCTTTCTTTCTCGCGAGTTCAAGCACGATGAAACCAATCGTGCATGGTGGTCTGGTAAATGGTATGGTCGTGGCCTCGGTAATACCGCTATGTCCCAGCCAGCTCGCGAATTCATCGTCAAAATCGTCGAGATGTCTTTGTGGAGCTCAGATTTCTTGCTTGGTCACATCCTCTTGGTGATTTTGACGCCACCCGTTCTCATTCCATTCGTCGATAAGCTGCATTCAACTATGTTGTGTAAGTGATACTGTCTAGTTCTTTACCTTTTTGTAAGTCTGAACCTATGGCAGTCTGGCTCCGTCCATCCAAACAGATTCGAGCACCTCTTTACTCAACTAAGCAGAAGAGACAAAGACGATGGATTGTGAGTCCCATGGTCCACCCCTCACTCTGCTGGCTGAAGTCTCCAACAGATCATTAAATATACCCTGCTTTATATCCTCGTAGTGTCGGGCCTGGCATCTCTCATTGTTCTGCGTAAGTTCACTTTATACGATCCGCAATCTGTCCCTAACATGAATTCAGCTGCTATCTTCCGAAACGAGATCTCGTTCCACTGCACTCTCTGTCAGAATATCTAATTACCGGGACACTTACGCATGGACTGACTTGGCTTGCCACCTGTATATCCCTTATAAATCTTCACTTTGCTTGGTGTATCATAGTAGACGATAAATCAAGCTAATTTGCATGGACAATTCGTGATTCTATTTGGATATGATATGTTTGCCATTCTCGCGCTACCGAACCGACATTCGATCTACTTACAGCAGTAACGATGTTCTTATCATTGGTCACCACTAATGTTCGGTTGGGAAGTATATCGTTTGCTACTGCTGTGACCAGGTAGAGGACTCAACGGGAGACTTTGTCAAGTGTCGGATCCAGATGCATATCGGCTGAAGCACACAAGGCGATACGATATCACAAGTCGGTGATTGCTTTGCTGACACCGAAACCAACTTGTATCAATATTGAAGCTTGAAGTTGCGTGGTGCATGCTCTAGATTGCATGTCACTCCTATCGTCACACGAGGCGACCTTTCATCAACCTCATCATGCCAGACAATTCTGGGCTATAACAAAAGTCCGTGATATTGAAAATGGTGCTGAGTAATTAGTAATAGACGATATGAATTGTTGCATCAATTGTTCGTGTGTACTCTTCAATGAAGGTCGCGCTGAGGGCCTCAGACATCATACGGTCTCGCGCACTATAGCTGTTAAGACCGTGACGCTACAAGTCGTCGATGTCAGCAAAATCACGGATTAGAAATAATGGCTTACTCGTCAACTTTCTGCAAGCTCAAAGTATTAAGGAAATCCCAGAAAAAAAGTGTAAGTCAATGACGCACCCCTCCTCGGTAATAAAGTCCCTCCCGTAAGGCTTCACCTACGAACAACATGAAAGATGAGAGGCATGTGAACAAAAGTAGGACTTACGAGAAAACGGGGACATCGTCTTCCGTTCTCGCATGCACACTCGTGCATACTCAACAATGCGGTTGGCCATCATCTGCGCTTGCACATCCTCAGAGCCACCTGAGCGAGCCACAAAAGAGCAGATAGTGACAATGTCAGGCGTAAAGACATTGTCAGACAGTCCATCAGTCTGCACCCAAAACCTTTGGCACGGTATCTAATGAGAAATAGAAAAGACGCACGAATGCAATGATAATATCCCCATCCCGAAGTTTGGTCTCATACTGAGCAGCCTGATTTGGCTGATCGGCAAAGTGAGTAGACGGTACCATGTTTGGCGGGAATTTTGTGAGTTGACTATTGATGAAAGTGTCTAGATCAGAAAGCTTGTCAATGAAATGCATCTTACTATGGGCAATTGAAGAAATGAGTCTGCGGTGGTTGTCGGTATATTACCGACGACGATCGGATGATCAGAAAACCGCTGTCACCAAGACTATATGAAGCCTGCCTCAGTTGCATTCCTTTGGTAGTTAAGCCCGCCTACTTTGCAGATCGCAATACACCTGATGACGCGTTAAGACTGATTAAACAAGCAGTACTGGATCCTTGGTAGACGTTCAGGATGGATATGTATGATATTACTGGGGACAAACCTGCGTCGACAAGACGCTCCCGCAGCACACCATGGTAGGCGCACTCAAGACATTTATACGGTGTCAACTCCCACCCTTCAACTCTTTCGCGCTCCTCGTACTCTTGAGTTGGATCAATTTCTGGTTCACCAGCCCATCCTTGTCGCGAGTAACGATGTGCATGATACATGAGTGTTTGCGCAAAAAGTGACGGGTCAACGCCTGAGTCAACCCATCCGCCCACGCCGTCAGCAACGCCGAATGACACTCCCTGTTAATGAAAAACACCCTATGAATACACAAGAAATACATAGGAGGACATGAACGTACCTACCGAACTATTTTGCATCTGTCACACAAGAAAGCATCCACGCGACGACACACAGGTCCTTTGAGTGGAACACGTGGCTGTTAGACCGTCCGGGACGCACCTCTGTCACGAAGAAAAAGTCCTCTCCAGCATCCCTGCTTGTCGCATTATTCCATTTTCCGAGCATCTCATCCCGCCAACGTCCTATCGTAGTATCAGATGAGAAAGGTACATGAATGCGTGATTTTTCTGGAGGCTTCGCGGCCCAGCTGGCGCCAAAATGAAACTGGTAGGGTCGGGATGGCGGGCTCGGGGATGCGGGTCTTATGCTGGAGTATGTACGTGTTATTGGTCGGTTAGCACGCTGCGATACAGATGCCGATAGACAAGTGCCCTTGTGCGTGAGTAGGCGAGGCACTGGCGATGCCCATAGGCCACGGGTCATCGTGAAAGGGAACAACAAATTAATCACGTACTAGCTTGGACTTTGATTTTGAAAACACATGACCTCCAACGCGCTGACACATCTTGACGCGTCATCAATCCACTGATTCATTTGTTACATACTATAAGTGCTAGGTTATACAGTTCACATCATGGTCGGATGTGTAGTTGTTATTGTCCAAACAAGCCATGAATAAAACCTCATAGACGTCTTTCAATGTAGCTCTCAATCATACCAGCAGGTGTCAAAGGATATTCTTTCAGTTCCACTTGGCCATTCACGACAAAAGTGTTGGGCTGTAGCATCATCTTCCGAGGCTATAAAACGGTAAGGTCGTATGATTTCGTTTCATGGTGAACACGTACTTGTTTCTTCCTGAGAACAACATCACGAATCTCGCCATCCCATCCTGGAAGAGGCGTGGTGAGCTTGGTATAGAAGTCCCGTGCTCCAGCACCATCAGCTGTGCTCTTCCGGACCTGAAGGTCGATGAGGAGTTTTCCTGCAACAGCCTGTCCATGGGCCAGACATTTCTGGCGGTCAAGCTGATCGAAAGGCATAAGGTAGGATCATACGGTGTGGTGCAAAGAAACTGACGCGAATATACAGGTTCTCTAGCGAATTATCTGTGCCGCGAACCTCTTCAAGAGTTACAAGACCTTCCTTAATCAAGTGTTGGGTGATGCCAAGACTAAGTGCCGAGACAGTCAGATGGCTGGTACATGCAATAAGCTGCGGAGCTCACCGAGCTTGCATGTGTGCCTGGCCGTGTTTCTTCGTGGCAGGGTCATAGAACTCAAGAGCACGTAGACCTGCGCGTGCCATTAGCAAGAAGGTGATATAAACGACATCATCGCAAGTCTTCTTATCGGTATACTGTAATCAGAGCCGTCAGTAAATAGCACACGCAGTGAGGGGGAAGACTCGCGCCAAAAATGTTAAGGATCGTTGGGTTACTTGCGACTGAAAGCGGCATTAGTGATCATATGACTTCACGAGGCAGCTCTCCACAACTCACGGTAGAGGGCAACGGTTTCCGCGCGACACTCCTCCATCGAGGACGAAACTTCGCCAAGAACCGAACCTGGTGTTTGACCATGTTTATACCACGATGTGCTATGTCGCGTTCACGTCAGTTCCATAGTCTAAAAAGTATGGACATACATCTTCTTTCCAGTCAGCGGGTTGATGATCTGGAGTATGCAACTTGAGATTACGGCCGCGCTCAGGAAAAACAATATAAACCTTCTCTGGGTCAAAGTTTCTTGAGCCGTCAGCAGCTTCCTGGAAAAGCTTCCCAGATCCATGGCCCAACAGTTCGTGGTTTGCAACCTGAAGCTCAAAGGCGCGCGAATCCCATTCATTGTACAGGTCTAGATCGTTAGGATGGATGAAAGTAATTTCTTCGTCTGCGTAGGGCAAGAATAAGCAGCGCAACGGGTTGTGACTGATGGCAGAATTTACCCGGCGCTTTGGCTGAAAGTATGTTCTACAAGAAAGGTAAGTATAGCACACATGACCCCTGCAAATATACTGACAGCCAGGGAGACATTCTTGAAGCCAGTCGATTCTCGGATATCGTAATAATTCTTAGTAATGCATGTTGGTGAGATAATTTTACCCTCAGCTGAGAATACTCACGGGAATCTTGGTAGGGTCGCTGTCAATCAGTTACTCTCGAAGATACTCCACATACTCACATTAATACCAGCGGGAATTCCTATGTCATCGAAGATGAGCCAAGTTATTTCGCGGTCGAGATGCACTTGCCTCCTGTAGCGAAGTTCACAATCTCCAATGCAGTGAAATCCGGTTTTCTGAATACGTCAACCTCAAAGTCCTTACCCCAGGGCAGGACCTTGATTAACTCCGGTGCACCATTGACGAGTATATCATACTTGGCGCTAAGTTCTTTGTTCACGATAGCGGTAAAACCTGATAGAGGCGGTCAGCATTGCGAATATCAATGAGCACAAATGGCTCGCCTTCCCACTCGGCACGACCACCGTATGGATCAACGTAAGTTTCAATAAAGCCTATGTAACTTTCGACGACGGGGCCGACGTCCTTTACCCAATGTGCAGAGGCAGCCTTATGCTCCTCGATCGACCCGGTATTAAAGCTGATTGAATTATACGTCAAAGACAACACAAGGTCACAAAACTTGAGACGTACGAATTGATGTAGCCCTCAATCATCTTTGTCTGGGTGTCATTGGCCGTGTACTTTTTGGCCTGAGAAAGAAGGTAAGAAACTTAAACATGTCGATGAACATGAAGTTGACTGGACCTCATGCAAAGCCTCAACAGCCTTTGTCAATGCTGCTGAGCAGTCGCCATACTCGACTGTCAATCGGATGGATATTGATTCTGCATTTATCTCATGAATGATCGATTCAGTCTTGTTGACAGAGGCAACGAGAAGGGTAAAGTCGTGGGGCCCATTCTTGCGGACACTACAAGAAAATCAGATGCGTTTCACATACATAGCAGATTATAATATCATGTTTACCGGGTGTTCAGCACGTCGACTCCGATTTTCTCAGCGGCAGCTTGAACGGCTGCGACCTCTTCGTCTGTGATCGTTTGACCAAGGTAATAGTTGGAAACATGCCCATCTCTTGGTTTGCCGATGGAGAGAGAGTTTTCAGGTGAGAGTGCATAGATATGGTCTTTCAGCTGATTACGATATTGTTATATTAGCTTCAGATATCAACGCGCATCTAGCTACTCACATCATTCCACAAAGGGATGGCGTTGGCTGCATTGGCTGACTTCTCGACCACAGCAGCGAATTTTGCCTCGGAAACGCGAGGTACGATCTTTGTGAAACCGAAACTCTTGTAGTTTACCAAGTTGTGCAAAACCTTGAGTAAAAGGAGTCAATTGCACGAGGTACACAACGACGTGGACGAGGAATACTTGCCTGGGATGAATATTGCAGTACTTGTTCAAAATCTTCATGAGAAATACCAGATTTTTGACCAAGTTCGTCCAAATCAGCCAACTTCCCATTGGAGCTGAAGGTGAGTATAAGGAGATCGTAGAGCCTTAGCGCTTGGGGAGTCCACTGTTCTTGAATGATCCGAGCGCCTGCCCACGAAGCTTGTCCGACGTAATGAGCGTAGAGCTTCTCCTTTTGTCTGCATAATAGTCAACAACCGACCTCTGGCAGCTGAAGTGTACATACGTAAGTTGTGAGAATGACTTTGCTACCTCGACACGGCAGATCGGAGGAGCCTTGTCGGCCAAGAAGCGGTCTGCAGCTGCGGAAACCATAGTTCGATGAAGTTCGGTACGAAGCAGTGGTGAACTGTGAAATGGCCGATAAGATCTCGAGTTCGAGTTCAATACTCGATTGAGCCTGGTCCGAAGCATTCACTTAAGCTTGACAAGCTCTCGGGCAATGAATAGAAAAATCAAAAGCGCGTGACTAAATTACTAGACGCGTCGCGTATCACGTCAGCAAGATCGGTCATCAGTTACGAGTCGGCCGATAATTCCAGCACTGCTAATAATAGGTCACGGATATAGTCATTGAAGCTGACTGAATCGTGTTTGCGAACATAGGCAAGCCTTCTAATGGTCATCTACTAATGCCAGTGGCCGGTAGGAGACTTAGTGCTGCACGCTTTGTATCTTCGGCCAGGCAGCATAAAAGCCAACTGCTGGAGCAGCTATTTGCACTACAATTCCCTTTCCATTCTACACAACATGACCAACATGACTAGTATGCCAAACAGTACGACTGTCTTGATCGTTGGCGCAGGACCCTCTGGTCTTGTTGCAGCACTTTCTCTCCTCCATCACGGCTTTAAGGATTTTGTCATCGTAGATGCTGTTGAGCAAGGCGAGAATACCTCGCGTGCTCTGGTCATTCATGCCGCGACATTAGAGGTATGCCAATGTATTATAATTCTTGGTCATGATACATACTTGTTTCATTTAGGGACTGGACACCATAGATTGCGGGGAAGAAATTGTAGCGAAAGGAACCAAGGCCGGAGGCATCAGTATTGGCAACCGCTCATCAAAGCTCATTTCCGCTAACCTCTCGTCTCTTGCCAAATACACCCGTCACCCGTATACCCTCGTCATTCCACAGAACGTTACCGAGTATATTCTCAACGAGAAATTCAAAAGCTATGGCGCGACAGTTCACCGGCCATGCAAAGTCGCCTCCTTGAAGAGAAACGAGAATGATGCCAATCTCACTGATGTCACTTTCGAAGATGGAAAGACCATCACTGCAAAGTATGTCATTGGTGCAGATGGTGCTCGTTCTGTTGTATGTCTCATCTCGTGTCACTTTCACTAGTTCTGACTTTTTTTCCGCTGACAGGTTCGGCGGATGGCGGGTATCGGTTTTACAGACCCCAAGACTGGCGAGGAGGGTGATAGAGTTACCAACCTGGCTCAAATGGTCCTTGCGGATATCGTCTACGAAGGCAGAGACAACAGCGACTTGGGGTTCTCAGGCACGATGACGCCCGAGAGCTTCTTCCTTTCCATGCCCATGCCGAAGTCATTCAATGACTTACTCGCTAAGAACGGGGAAGTTGAGGGTCAAATACACCGTATTGGCGCAGGCGTCCCTCTGGCGGATGGAGAGATTCCGCATTCACCAAGCAAGGAGTATCTACAGGACCTCGTCGATCGATTCGGCCCTACAATTCTCTCATCAGACCCTTCAGTCAATCCCAGCTCTACACCGACACGCATCAAGGAAGTTATATGGTCAACTCGGTTCCGCACACATTCCGCGATCGCCGACAAGGGGTTCACTCGGCTTGGTAGAGACGAGCTCCAGAATGCTACAGTAGCGGCTGATAACTCCACCACAAAACACGGTGGTATAATCCTTCTTATTGGAGATGCCGCGCACATCCACGCTCCCGCAGGCGGCCAGGGCATGAACCTTGGGATCCGCGATGCAGTGTTCCTTGGAGATGCTCTCATAAAGCATATAAACGCGTCTGCCTTGCAGCCCTCCAGCGTCGACGCTGATTATATTTTGCATGAATTTGCAGAGGAGAGGCATCAACGCGCTCTAGAAGTGATTGCATTTACCAAGAACTTGCTCTTACTTATGGGGGCGCAAAATAAGCCGATATCATGGTTGTTCCCAATCTCGGCTACTACTGTGCGGGACTGGGTGTTGTGGCTTGGCGGAAAGGTTGGCTTCGTGCAGGCAAGGATGGCGTGGTCGATGAGTGGACTGGGGAGAAGATAATGGGCATTCCCTGTGGATGTAATTCAATCGTGCTCGAACTTTTTACCTTCACTACTCCATTGTTTGATATTGCGCGCTCGCGCACAGTTCATGTATTTTAGTATTCCCTCCTCGAAAATGAATGCATAGTTGGACAAGTTCTGCGATGAATGCATGCTAGTAGGGCCGTCTCACTAGTGTAGCGCAGAATCAGTCTTCCCTGAGTTGACCGATACAATTCAAGGCATAAGTAACTTGTATATGTACCACATCAAACTTCGGCTTCAGGCCGCCAGACTACCTAACAAGTCTGAGTCACTTGAGGTGTTTTGGTACGTGCTACATACCACTAGTACCAGTCACTCGCGATCGACACATGGGCGACCTATACGCCCTCATTGAAACCATGTCGGGTCCTGCATCGGAGTTGGTTACGAGATTAACGTGACATTTTCGAACGCTAAGGATGAGGTGTGGTCCCAGCACGAACATCGGGACGGGCGCAAAATTTGACGAAATCCGCATACAGCTGCGTTTCCAAAGTGCTACGTAGAATCTTCCGCTTATATAATCAGCATTACGTACATATTTTGAAGCACCCACTTCCTGCAAAACTTCCTGCTTTGCCTCCCATCTCTGTGTCCGAGCAATGGCGACTCCACCTGCCCGTAAGGCCATATCAGGTCTCTATGCATCCACCTTGCAGACGGCGAAATCATTCAATTCATATAACTTTCGCACCTACTTTGTTCAGAGGACGGAGGATACATTCCGTGGGATGCAAGTATGTTTTGACTCATAATGCCACGAAGGATAGTGTACTGATGTGATTGACTTAGGCGGAACAAGATCCTATCAAGCTTTCACAAGCATACAACGAGGCTGTGAAGGAGCTCTCAGTATTAAGACGGTGCGCAGTCATGAATCAGCTGTATGGTGGTGCGCGGCTGGCAGTTGAAGAACAGAGTGACGCGCGTACCTGAGGAGATACGTGAGCTAGGGTACTACCGGATGATAAAAGCATGATTTCGCCGCACTGCATAGGATAGTACATGGACAACAGCAGGAATACATGTTCTTGAGCATTGACTGTCACGTAGTCAACTCTCAACAACATGCTGTTTTCTTGCTTTAATGAGTCTGTTCTAATTTGCCGACAACTGTATTACTATGCATTTGTACAAGCTTGTGTACAAGAGTGATGTGTAGTTTGAATCGTTGTACCACAAAGGTTTCTGTTGGTCCGTGAAGTACTTCAAGAAGCAGAGGACCCACCCCACGGCCACTTAAACCACCACCGACTTGTGCTAGGCCGTGATGGAGCTCCCTGAGGTATTTGGCCTTGAACAGATGGCGAGGTTGAGTTACCCTTGGCAATATTCGTATTCGAGTCTCTCCCTGACAAAGCACCTTCAGTCTCTTTCCACTGCTTCTCCGCAACTTTCAGCCGGTCTTCAAATTCCTTTCGATCCTTGCCAGCACGAGCTTCCCTATGCGCCTGTATCTCGTCAAGTTGTCTCGTCTGTTTTGTTTCTTCGCTGGCAGTCGAACCCATTGCGTAGGTTCCTGCACAGACAGCAGCGATAGTTGCACCTTGAGCAATGACACGAACACGCAGCCAATTATTGAGAGATTGAGAGTCGCCCCGTCTCATTTTGACGGTAGCCATGATCAGTGCACCGCATGTTGCAAGGACACCTAGTAAAGCACGAGTCGTCAGATTCGGAGGACAAAGTGATTTTGTTGCATCATGCGCACCGATAGGGACTAACGGTTGCTCCCTGAATTTTCTCCAAGCTTTCTCCTGATAAGACTCTCCCGTGTGAAGGCTAGGGGTAGTTGGAACAGCAGCGGGAGAGGTGGACATCCTGGATGGCGACACAAATGAAAGAACAAGTAGATATTATAACTAGAGATACCTGAACAGTGAGCCCGGGATCCAGGGGTGCAACACGGACGATACGAAATTAACGTTGCAAGTTGCAATTGGTTGCAGATGTAGGTGATTATGCAGGCATGCAGCAATATGCTGTCCCGAATCCAGCATTCACGGAAAATTCCCAACCAATTAGAGTGTAGTTGGTCTCGTGACGCGCTCCTTCATGGATTATGTAAATCAGTCGAGCTTGACGCGACAGTGACGCCCTGTTCTTCCGAGTCTACTCTTGTGCTTTTACGCAGCTTCGATCTGCTAATTCGTTTAGTTATGTTCTACATCTGTGAGCATTTTGCGAATCGTAATCGCGACAACTTCACGGCCGATAGCACTGGAGGCAAGGATAGTAGTAGGTCTCTAGTAATCCGTACGAGTAATAGCGAGGCCCAATGATTCTGGTGCCACATCTTCAGATGAATTGTTCGCCTTCGCTTCCCGATTTGAAGAGGGAACAACCCGTGCGCGTGAAACGTCGTCGTGAGTCCAAAAAGGCAGAAAATCAAAATCGTGCTCGCGAGCTTGTAAATAAGGACATGCAGACTTGCTGTAGTACCAAAACAAGTTCACATTCTCTTCGGGGTAGGGGGCCGATTGCATGGGAATAGGTGAAAACTTCAAGTAGCGAACTGACTCGGAATATGCACCCGCAGTATCAATGAAATCACCTAGATGCTCCGTCGGTGCCTATACTGGCTGGCGCGCTACTTTTAGGATCCGGACCATTGCAATGGACATGCAATCCCATGCAATTTGGGAGCAACCGAGGTCATGTAGCTATGCATCGTTAAAATTAATAAAACAGTAACACACGGGTACTACGGACGACAAATAAAGCCATGAACTGTTGGCATGGAGGGCCACCAACATGACCAGTGAACAAAAATATACTATGTGATGTTCCCCCTGAACGAACTTAGGTTGCAGGGCTGACACAGCACTGGCTCGTGAGTGGGTGAGGACCGTGAGGCTTTACGCGGCACTGACTTGGACGCTGGATGTAACGCTCGACTGGCGCCTTGATTAACTTGAATGAGGCAGATTACCCACCGACTACATATTTTTATCTATATATCAAATGATAATTGTCAGGCATTAATATTTATATTGGTATCAGAGACATCATGACTCATGAGACCGTGGACGGAAAAAATGGTGAGGAATGGTTTTCCTTCTATCAGAGTCCGCCTACTGGAGATGAGCGTTGGCAAAATGTGCATTGCCTAATATGCAATTGATGTGGATGGGCATCATCCATACCCACTGGCAAGATCTACTGTATCATGATGGGTGTGGAAATTGTATGACGTTGCAGGTGGCTTCATTGATACCGAGTGCAAGAACCATCTGGAAGACTCGTTTTCACTTTATCATTCTAATTCCTCACCGAGACAATGTCTCTACTGAGAACACGACGGTGCTGATTGTCGACGCAGGGCCCGCTAGTCTCACAGCTGCTCTTTCTCTTGCCTACCACGGGTGTCGCGACTTTGTTATTGCGGATGCCACAGCCGAAGGATAAAATGCATCACGGGCTTATTCCATTAACTCTGCAACCGTCGAGGTACGCTGACGCGCGAGCGTTGATAAGAAGGCCCACTGATGACCTTGTGATGGTAGGCATTAGCCAGCATCAATGCAGCAGAGGGCTTTCTGTCTCAAGCCATCGAGGAAAAGAGTATCCGAATCGCATCCCGGGGTTCGCAGATCTTTGAGGCCAAATTCGACCCCCTAAAGAAATATTCCGCATACCCTTACCCACTCGTTATTCCTCAGAATGTGACGGAGCTTGTGCTTGGGCAGAAGTTGCAGAGCCTTGGTGCTCGAGTGCAGCGTCCGCATAGGGTTGTTGGAATGAAACAGAATGAGAAGGACCCTCGCATCACTGATGTCTCCTTTGAGGACGGTCAAGTCATCAGAGCTAGATATGTCATCGGTGCAGATGGCGCCCGCTCAGTGGTGAGATCTCATTCCCTGCCAACTTAGCTTTGTGGAATGT
>QLOO01004095.1:0-18649 GCA_003313855.1 Suillus sp. MG131 | reverse complement strand
GCACAGAAAATCTTTAATGCATGAATTGATTTTTTTCAATGTTTTGATAGGCAACATGAGAGGAAATTTCTATCTTCTCAATCAATGTTTTGTGGATGTTTTTTGAAGAAAAATGGGAAAATGCCTGCAGTGAAAGGAAGGTGCCCACATCACCTATTTTGGTGTCAGAGGAGGGTGAGGATGAGTTGTCTGTGGTGCATCTGTTTGCCAGTAATTTAGTGGATGTGAGCATTGTACTGTGATGCATTTGAATACACTGATTAATTCATGTGTCTAGAACAAGCAGCTAGATCCATGGCTGAAAATTGCTCAAGACAAGGAGGGATTTGATGATGTGGTACTTCCAAGCCTTCAAATGGCTGGGACACCTGGATGAAAATTGTGTTTGAGGAAGCCAACACACATGTGTTCCTGAAACTCACTATCTGGATGCTTGTTTGCTACTGTCAGCTGACAACATCAAGGATGGATGCAACCATTGATGGCATTGTTATTCCACACAATCCATGTGTTGTGGAGAAAATCTCAGAGGATGATCAGCTTTAGATATCTGGTGTTGCAAATGACATTCCTGGAGGGATTCAATAATCTTCCTCTTCCTTGATTACTGGGGGTCTGTTGCCTGCCAGTAAGCCCTGTTGTTCTGGTCCCTAATAGTGATGCTTCACTGCATCAGCATTTGGGACCTCCCTCACCATCCCTACCACCAATTGAACACCTAGACACTGCTGGAGATATCTTGCATGGTGCATGAGCCATCTGCACTATCATTGAGCATTGAAACAATCCCACTCTCAGAAGGAGCCATGACAGATGATACATCTGAGTCCAAACCTCTAGATATATATGCAGTAAGTGTGACATCTTTAGTCACACAACTTAATGAGTCAGTAGATATAGTTTTGGACAATAAAATCAACATTGTGATGTAGATGACAATCACTGCTACGCATGTCCATGACCAACCTATGTCAGATCTTTCAGACATTACATGAGCAGGGTAGAGTATGCCTTTAGATCTCATTCAATTCCTACATTACCATATAGCATGGAGTATTTTCAGCATCATATCAATCAAATAGTGGTGTGCATTTGATGCTTCTATCAGTGAATCATTGCTTGATGCTGATAGTCTGGCAAGATATTCAAGATTATGGGTTCTCACTGTCTATGGCATTACAATACTCCTCTGATGAGCAAGTGATATATATGACTCAATTATGCTCATTAGGTGCAACACCTCAACATGACAACATATCATATAATCCAACATGATTCTCTTGTGTGCTTTATAGGCCACTCCAGCAAATATTGAGCACCCATCATTCCTACTTTATGATACCTGTGATCCTGAACATTCCACAGGAGATCCTGCCTACATTTGTCACTCTTGCAACTCGGAACAGGACCACTGCAGCTTCATGGATTGGTGGCAGCACAGGAACATGCACTAGTCAGATTGACATAACATCCAGGATATGCAAGATCTCTCTGACCTTATGTTCATGCCATTTCACAAGTAACATGCATTCAATGACTGAATTTGAAACATTGTATCTGTGCAAACTAGTCAGCTGCTGTGCCTCATAATCATTACACCAAAAGATAGAAATACTGAAAGCCTAGCTTTCAGTATCAGCAACAGTATATATATTGATTATGGACACTCAAGTCAGCTAGCATACTTACAACCTGAATGCTATCAGTCTCACTATCTACAGCATGTTCTGAAAATATTGTACATCATTGATATCCACAGAGACCTATCACAATCAGGTTATAGTAATGCAGGTTGATGTCAACATGGTAACAGGTCAACCATACATCCCTATTATGGAGATACACTTAGACATTATATGTGATATTGTGATACCACTCCAGCCTATTGCAGAACAATGCACAGCTAACTGCTAATCTGCACAAATTAAATGCCCCACATATCACAAGGCCATGCCTAACTGACCCAAACTGACACTCAGCACACAACACATCTCAAACCAGGTTACTGAAGCCTAGTATTGGACCTTTTCAAACATTTTCATGGCCTAGTCCATTGAGTAATAATTGATCATCTCACATGCTCCCTAATCAGGTCATGACCTGCCTATAATACTCGATCTGGATGATGTAATGTGTGTCAGGATGTTGATATCCCACTCATCAGATATATGGTGCAACTCCCACAATCAAATCACTAGTCTGCACATGTACACCATCTTGCTAGTGATATTCTTACATCTAATGGTGTCACAAACACCATATCTAATATGCTATTGTTCAACAAATGCATGAGAATTACAGGCATTCCATTCACTTCAGCACCCTCTGGGCTCAGCATGCACTATCTGGATGTAAACTTTGAAATATCCCTGCATTGTGAAGTGTAAGTTCATAGTATGCATTGATGTATATGCTGATTCAATATATCATTCATGCACCTGATAAATGTAAAGAAGCGATTCTTGGAGCCTGCTACTCCACACATCCATTCAACAATCAGATCATTCCAGCAAAGTGGAACAAATGAAGGATGTAGTACCATTCTGTAGTTCAATAGACATTTAGACCATATACTGGAGTGTGCCACATTAGTGTTATGTACCTGTCTACAATGATACTTGACTCATATATCATTGACAGGTGTCTCCTGGTCATGCATTCATTGGTAAACCATTGAGCCTGACTCATGTGGGATGGACTGTGCATCCCTGTATCTTGTAATATTGTAGATATACTCTAACTGATCATATCATATGGATTAGATAGTCCTAGTATTGTAGAGTATCTGGGTATAGTATATGTATTCATCCCACTCCTAAGTATTCTCCAACAAGTCAGTGATGTGAACCTCTTTTTATCATCCCAAATCAAGCACTTAACAACACCCTCTAACACCTTTCTCTCACCATCCTTTTTGACTTGAATGTTCTTGACATCATCTTGGATCATGTTTAAGTATTGCTACTTGGTGGTCAATGGTGGCTGCAGGTCATCAATGCAGGCCTTATATGTGTTGAGTTCTTCTTTATGCTTGAGCTGTATTGCAGTGATGTTGGTCTAATACTTGTCTTTCAGTTCCTTGAGAAGCTTTTGATCCCTGACATGCTTGCCCTTGAGTTGCTTGATGTAGCATTCCATGTCTTGGAATGTCATGTGCTCATATTTGTCACTATGTGTCTCAAGAGATGCTCTCAGGGGCATGTACCTAGACATGTAAAACACATCCTCCAGCTTTTGAGAGCCTTTATTAATATTCATTTATTTGTGACTAGGTATATTTAGACTTACTTCAATTGAGGAGGTCTGGGAGGAGGGGGATTGTGACCTCATCCTCTTGCTTTGCTTGCTTGGAGTCAGGTCCAAGGGTAGGCTATGTTTCAAGGTATAAGGAGATATATCAAGTTGTGATTGTGTAGGTAGATAGTGTATGATGATGGTGATGGTGAAGATGTCAGTTAGCAGTGAGACAAATGTCATTATATGTCATCTACAGTTTATATAAGCCAGACATCAACCACAACTGTTGACATCTATACACTATGGTCATTGATGTCCTATGAATGATCTAAGTGTGGTGAAGTCATTCAATATACTAATTTGGTCTATGGTACTGTACTGTCTGATGTGTGATGTGTGATATCAGCCCAGAGTTATGACTGTGGCTTACATCTGTATATATCACATCCACAATTGTCTTGGTCCACTTCTATAATGCATGATAATTGTGAATGAATGCTGAATGTTAATGTTCATGATGTCCTACCTATTCTAGATTGCACTGTGGTTCACTACCATATGTTGTATTATATGTTGTATTGACATATGGTGATGAACCACAGTGCAATCTAGAATAGGCAGGACATCATGAACCATAGTGTATTAACATTCAGCATTCATTCACAATCATTACGCATTATGGGAGTGGACCAAGACAATTGGTAGATATCTGATGGTATCAACAGCAGATGTGATATATACAGATGTGAGCCATAGCCATAATCCTAGGCTGACATCACACATCACATGTCAGACAGTACAGTACCATAGACCTAATTAGTATATTGAATAACTTCACTACACTTATATCACCCATAGGACATCAATGGACCATAGTGTATGGATGTCAACAGCTATGGTTGGTGTCTGGCTTATATAAACCATAGATGACATATAACGACATTTGTCTCACTACTAACTGGCCACAGGTTTGACTTGCATGTGGCTTCAAGGCCATTTGTCTGGACTTGTCAGTATTTATTTAAACTTGCCTTTATTTATTGTCACACCCATGTACTTGCCTACACTCATATGCACTCATCTGAGCTGGTCTGCACACATGTGGACTCACCATCATGCATATAGACTTGCCTGCATTTGTGTTCACTTGCCTGCATTTGTTTTCACTTGCCCAACTCATCTGCATTCATCTGAGCTAGCCTGCACTTGCTTGAAGCCATCTGGACTTTCCCTCATTCATCTGGACTTGCCTGGACTTGCTTTCACTTGCCTGGACTCATTTGCATTCATATTGGTTGGTCTGCACTCACTTGAACTCATTTGTTCCTGTGTAGAGTTGTCTGGGCTTATTAGCACTTATTTTTGCTCACATGGACCTGCCTTGACTCATCTTGGCTTGCCTGGACTCATTTATACTTGCCTTCATTTAGCTGGACTTGCCTGGACTCATTCATACCTGCCTTCATTTGTTTAGACTTGCCTGACCTCATCTACATCCATTTTGGCTTGCTTGAACTCATATGTGTGCTCAATGATCAAAAATTATAATAGAGACTTGCCTATATTCAATACTGTCAGTCAAAGTAACATCTATAACTAAGTGTCTATAAGGTCCACCTGTAGTATGCACATATTGATCCAACATCAGCTTCAGTTGAAGCACCAGTGCTCTATAATTAAAGAATGTCATCATTGATTGATCAATTGAGAGTCTTGCTATAATTCAAACTCATGCTTAGGCAGTGCACCATAACTTCATTATGATGTAGGTACAGTCAAGTAGGCTATTGACTAGACTATGGTATAGTATAGTCTATAGTGAGTCTGCTTAATTAACTGACTACAGTACTAGACTATGGTATAGTATAATATATAGTAAGTCTACTTAATTAATTAAGGTAGTACTATGATGTTTGAAAAGGTGAGTGCAATGTATAGAAGCCCTTGATATAGGAAATGCCATTGTGATTCAAAGTCCACCAGTATCAGCTGATAGTTACAGTGGGTTTCAGCATAATCTATCAGCCACATATATTAGCAGTTTCCTGCATAGTTTTAATTATAATCGGTCATTCCTATATCATCTATCCCCTTCTCATAGATGATTATCTTTTCCATCCACTTCCTACCACCCCAACCTATACTTGTTAAAAATAGATGATACTTATATACATAGAATAATGTGTACATACTCTATATTTAGAATTGATGCACCAATGCCATGTTAAAAATAGTTATGCATGCGCTTGCTGTCCACAGCATTGGACTATTACCAAAAATAGTCATGCCTGCTTGTCATCCACATCATTGGACTACCACACCACAATTGTTGTGTCCACCAATGTGGTAAGCAATCCAAATCAGTCATCCCTATAAAATACTGACCTTTGCAATCACAGGTCTCTTTTTCTCCTCCATCATCATCACTGCACACTATAACTATAGCCAATAGATCAGATTCATATATCTTACAAAGTATGTAGTTAATATCATCAACATTGAGAGAGTTAACCAAACTGAATTCAGGAATGTCAAAATGCACTGCATCACCATCCTCTGAGCAGCCAAGCACCAAATGCACCAAGAATTAGTGTAAGTCCTCCATATTTGTAGTGTTGGGTCATTTCTTAAGTCAGTATAGTGTTGCCCTTGACAGATCCCCACATCTAGGACATTCTGGAGACATTCTTAACCTTCAAAGTGACAGCTTATGGCAACATTCTCAACACTGTCACTGACTATCTAGGCAATGCCTTTATTGCAGAAGAGTGGTTAGAGGCAACCCCCATGTTATTCTCAGGCAACAATGATGACAAGCTATTGCTAATGAACTTTCATCTTGTTTGATCAAAGTACTTTTCCGAAACCACATCTACTGTAAGTACATTCACTCATTTCAATATCTCAATACTAACTTGTAGCATCAGAATGCTGATATTGAGACAGAAGATGTCGATGAGGATGAAGTAATAGTAATTGACTCTATGGTAAGTATGTTCATTCATTTCTATACCTTCATACTAACTTGTAGTATCAGAATTCCAATATCACAACAAAAGATGTCAATAAGGATGAAGTAATAGTGATTGATGATGCCAAGGTCATTGAGCCAAGTTCATTCCACCTTTATATATCACCCCTGCTTAGTAACCAAGACATATGGCCTTAAAGGATCCCACTGCTTGGAGTATCTTAGAGTGATTTCTGACCTTAGATCTTACTTATGGTGAGATGAAAGATGAATTTCATGCACACCTTGGTGGTTGTCATTGTCTGAATGACTGAACCAAGACAAGGCTTGCCTTATTCTTGGGCAATGGTAACAATCAAGCATTGTTATTCAATTTGCTTGCACTCAAGCATAAGCGCATTCCCCTCACTATGAGTTTGGCTTCAAGATCAGGCACTCATTGATTATGCAAAGTAAGTCCCAATTTTGATCTTAGATTTGTTGCCTAATTGAACTTAGGTTAAAAATTCATTTATTGATCTTGAAGCAGAGCAAGACAATAACAAACTGGAGGATATTGAGAATGAGGGAGATGAGCATGGGCAGTATAATGTTGCCACAGTGACATATCTGCCAATGTGTCAGCATGACCTCTCCAAAACCATTGAAAGGATTGAGGCAAATGCCAATTGCAGTGGCAGTATGTTCAGTCACCAGCCTTTGTCAGTCACACCCTATCAAACAACTGCTTTCGTTCCTAAGAGTAGAATATACATATACACCATCAACAGTAAGTCCATATTTTATCTATGTGTTTACATAGTTCAATATATGGTAGTATCTGCCAGGCAATTTCTTACTGAGCACCTGGAGAAAAAAGGATTGGTGACCATGATATTGCCATGGGTACCCTTCCATTCATATGTTATGTCTGATATCCCTTACACCATCCTGGCTGCCATCCCAAATGCATATAAAATGTCAATCAAAAAATGGGATCACATCAATGAGGAAGGGGAGACCACAGTCAACACCCTATGACTGGAATACCCTTACCCTGCCTGGCTCAGGATTAAGTGAGGTAAATATAGGGACACCATTGCTTACTTGTTTGATTCCAATTAAAGTAACAATTTCATTACCATCCTTATCCCTCCAAGGGATTTCCCTTACCATATGCCCAAGGGGTTGGTCGCCCTCTTTGATCCTTTGTATATCCCAACTGGCATCTCAACAGTTGATGTCATCCGTAATGGAGAAATCATTGGGTGTAAATATAAGGGGGAGGAATATTACTGTGGGTTGCTCAAGAAAAGCTATCATCACTTTTGTACAAAACTCATTCATGTTCCCTATCCCAACAACATCTGTCTTCACCACCAAGTCATATGAGACACTCCCTTCATCAAAAAGGCCAAGGTCACTTTCTCCAAGCTATCCTTGTGAGCAGGTGATAGCATTTACCTTCATGTGCCAGACCTCCCTGGTCAGATCTGCACAATCTTGACTACTGATCATGCCTTTGGTGGTTTGGTCACCCTTGCCTTTGAATCTGATGGTCTCAAGCAGGAGACCTAAGCTACCCTTGTTGACATGGAGCAGGTCTTTAATATTGGTGATGATGTTTGTATCATAGCCAGACTTTATCAGGGAGTAGATGGGCACATTGTACAAAAGTATGATGAGAACTTTACCATTTGCCAGTCTAGGACCCAGAACAGGTAATTTATTTCTGTTCATGCTTAATTTTCACTCATAATTTCACAGATGGAAGTCTCCAAGTATTACTTGGATTGTCATCCTATTGATCACACACTGTAGGGTTACATGTAGGCACCTTAATGCATTGACCCTCCCAAGGAGCCCAAGTCTATCAAAATCAGTAACTACATTAAAGTCACTGTAGGAGACTTGATTGGCAAATGCAGTCTCATGCAGTGGGCCTCTGGAGAATTTGTGTGGTTTTAGGATGAAATCGACTTGTGGAGGAGTGACAAAATGCTGATGTTGCAACTCCATTTCTGTGTGTGTAAGCATCCATAGTTGAATGCACATACATTCCTACCACCATCAAATTCACCAAGGAATGTGGGTATGACATGAGACCTGGAGATGTTGTTAACATTGCTTGTGGTTCTGAGTTTCAAATGAAGGGAGTTGTCACTGAAGTTGACTTTATCAAGGCTTAACTAATGCTGGAGTTGGATAGCAACCATAACTTGGTAAGTGCTTCATTACAAGCTTCTTGATTTGTCTAACAATTTGCAGGTCAAAGTTCCTATTTGATTCATCATGAAGATGCACAATGCTGATGTCGATGCCCTCAAGCACTTCATCAATAAGGAAGTTTACATTAATGGAGGTGAGAAGAAAGAATTCCAAGCAACACTTTACACTCTTTCCATGGATGATTGCATTGTTGCAGTGCACAGCCAACCTTGCATGCTTGCAAAGCATTACAACATGATGACCAAGTATTTCTTTAACTTTTTTTTGTCTGACAACATTCATGATTCTTGTAGTTACAGCTGTTGCTCAATGGTGCAATGCTGGAATGGAGCAATTTCACATTGTTCTGCCAGATGTGCAGGAAATCACACATTGCTCCTTCCCCTTGAAGCATCATGCCTTCCTCCAAAAAGATCACACCTATTGAACTCAATCTGTCTATTATCTGGACCTCTTGGTCACCAGAAGCCCTTGCAGTGTTCACAACACTAAGTGACAATGCTGGACCTTCGACAGAGGATCCTTGGGTCATCAATTCCAGCAACACCACAGAGCCAGAGGAACTAGCAGCTCTTAATCCATGTGGTGCGTATTTCATCATTTTGCTACAACTATGTCTCACTTAGTTTTATATTCAAGACTCAAATTCCTGGCTCAAGGAATGGGCCCAACAGTTTCACCTATACCATGCCCTTTTTCATGTTTCTACAGGTTTTGAGGGTGGTAAACTAGTTAAATGTCTAGCATATAGCCATTGCCCAAATCTGTTCAGTGAATCCAGTGGCCTCACTCCCCCATGTCACATTGTAGCATGGTGTACTGCCAAAACTGCAGGAAGTCCTTGAGTGGACTATAATATCCCTGTTGAACTTCTTACTCCTACCCAGCCCCACAAAAAGGCCCAAAGATATTCCATCATAAATGGTCCATATCAAGGGGGAATCCACATTATTTCAAAGTGCAACACCAAGGCCCATACTGTGGAATTGAAGCTGTTACCTTCCTGAACAATGACTATTTTCATAAGTTTTGACAACATCTGCCCAGTGAAGTGTTCTAAAGGCATGTAGTTCTGTGTATATAGACATATTTACTAAGTAATCTATAATACAATCTCACCATACTATGTATACCCAGTTGTATCAATATCAACATTGTTTTATGTCAACTCATTATCCAGTGTACATCTAATCATTGATGTTGGATTTTGATGCTAAGTAACTTAATTGGGCTTCTACCTAATGTTAATCTGTAAGCATTATTTTAATTACCTTCCCAGTTTCCTTCTGTTACTCATTAGCCTATTACTCATTTATAGATAACCTTTTAACTTGTGCTTTTAGGTTTGCCATATTATGTACCACTGTAGCATCACTGGCAGACTTTTAAATAAACTTGCCTCCCTTTTGTTAATATGTCTATGATTCTGTACTCTTAAAAGCTAAACCTCAGTACACTGTTTGCAGGCAGGTGTTTGCCCCTAAGAAAATCTATGATTATGGCTATTCTACTGCCCAAACTCTTGTCATCTACCACACTGTGAGTCATGCACCCTCAGCTCTCCCATTGCAACTCCTGTCAAACTCAGCCAATGGTCTGTGGATCATGACTTGTGAGATATGCATCATCTGCTCACCCATTGGACCCCAGTATATTCCAATGCATTCATAGTATGCAACTGCCAGTCACCTGATATACTAACTTGCATAGGCAGCTATGGACATCCATATTTACAGTGACCTATTTCCATATTATATGAGTGACAGGATATGCATAGTATCCCATACAATATGGACCAGTGTACCATGAACTGATAGTAGAAATATCTCAGACTCCTATCCACCACAGTTGGAGAGGTTTGAGGATGATCTGTTATAGCACAAGTATTATGGTACATTATTTTCCCCATAATATAGAAAATTTAAACTCAGCCCAACCTTAATTCTCAATCTCTCCAGCAGCAACTAGAAGAAAATATTTGTAAAAAATCTCAACTACAGCAGCTAAGGCCTGTGGCACTTGAAAAAACTGACAAATGAGTAGGTATATCTATGATTATGTAAATTGAGAATACTTCATCATATCAGAAGCTCCTAGTTTGAATATTATTCAAGATGTCACCCAGCAGTGTGTTGGCAAATGGTCATACCTTTGGCAGATCAAAATTACACAAGCATTCATTGAAACCAACCATGACATTGTGTGCATTGCTGGTACATCAATAGGGAAGACTATGACATTTTGGATGCCCTTACTCTTCAAACCTGGCCTTCAAATTATTGTGACTCCATTAAACCAGCTCAGGAGACAGAATGTCTCAGCACTAGCAAAAGTGGGCTTGCTAAGTATATTTATAAGCTTGGAGATAGCTAGCTAGAGCGATTTTCATGTGAGGATATAACACTTATACCATGAGAGCACAACTTACTATTACACTGGACATCAAAGATATGAAGTATTGGGCTATCATTGTTAGTCCAGAGCAGCTTATGAAACCTGCCTGGAGGGGAGTTTGAGAAATTGCTGTGCAAACCACTCTTTGCACAGCAAATTATTGGCATAGTCTTTGACAAACTACATTGCATTGTAATCTGGAGGGATTTCCATCCTGAGTATAAGGAGTTGAAGCATCTCCATTACATCCTACCTTGCTACATCCCTTTTATGCTTACATCTACAACACTTACTGAGGATAATTTCATATATATGAAGTGGCTACTCCACATGCACTCAGACAACCTTCTCACCATCCAAACTTCTGTTGACCATACAAATATCAAACTGTGTCTGTAAAATCATGTACTCACTTTCATCATATTAAGATCTATCATTTTTAATACCTGACAGCTGGAAGGATGTGATCTGACACCTCTGAAATTTCTGATCTTCTTTGATGACATTCAAGACTCCATAGCAGCAGCAAAACTGATTCAGAAACAACTCCTATCAGACTGTGTCACAAGATAAAGTGGTTGAACTCAGACGTGACAACACAATTCAAAGAAAACAAGGTGAATCACCTGATATCTAGAGAAACTTGGGGCCTTTGCACCACAGAATCATTTGGAATGGTAAGGGTACCAGTACATGTCTAGTAGTACAATATTATAGCTAATCATGGTCGTGTTATTAAGGGGATGGGCTACTCTATGACAGCAATGAGGATGTGCTATTAGAGATCAGGGACTTTAAGGCATAGCAATACTATTTTAATGATGTGTGGGAGGAAAAGTGGCAGTAGCAAGAGACAAAGAAATGCAAAGTGGACAAAAATGTAGCATATACAGTTACAAGACAATGTACACAGCTACATCCTATAAGGAGGTAGGATGATAGACATGAGTGGGAAAATTCTGAGAATGATAGTGATGGTGACAGAGTGGAAGAAGGTGATCAGGAGCTAAAAGAGCAGTTGCAGTCAAAGTGAGAGGGAAAGCCAAGTAGAAGTATATGGAAGAAGAGGGAATTAGAGCCACTGATGGATTGTTTGATTCATGCTCACCTGTGAGGTACAATCAAATGTCAGTGCAAGGTCCTTCATGTCCACTTCACAACTCATCAGCAGGTAATATTTTGCCCATTGTGGTTGCTTCTATTAGTGACTCATTGACTTCTATTACACAGATTCAGACCATATTACATGTAACCTATCAAATTCTAATGGCTGCACCTGCTGTACATCACTCACACCAACCAATTGTTGTGACATCCATAATCCTGACTTTCTCTCTCACAACACTACATCTTTACCTTCTAAAGTCATCTACCATTCATGCATCTCTAAGTACAAGATGGGACCACAGAAATATCTGCTTCATGACACTCTGGAAGAGTGGTGGGAGTCAGTGACTAGGACAGTATATGGGGACTTGACACTCAATGACTATGGTCCTGGCATGACAATGTCAGATTTGGTGTTGGATTGTATTGTTAACTGTGCTCATCACCACAGAATTTCTACTACTGACCTACACAAGAAAACAAGGTAGTCTGCAGTTGACCACTTTGGTAGTGATATCATAGCTATCATCCAGCACATCATACCAGTTCCTATGCTCCAACCTGTCCTCACCACCACAAGGTGTTCACAAGCCAATCTACTGTCTACTACTCAACCCAGCCACCTACTAGTAGCTTGAAAGCAACCCAAATGTGGTGCATGTGGCATAGAGGGACATACCAGTAAGTCATCTCCACAGACTTGCAGTAGTAACTCATACCATCAATCATTACAGAGCATAGCCATATCTGTTTAATGAACCCATCTCATGTTGCATCAAGCTCTGCTCCCAACAAGGAAAATGTACATTGAATTTGCTGTGTGATGTTTAAGTTTCACTCATAGATAACAACAGATACCCTCTAACTCATTCTCATCTAATGTGGCCCCCAATCTTAATTAGAATCCTAGTTCTACTGCTACATCCTCTAATGTTAGGTGCTCCTCCAATGCTCCCCCCTCATCTATTTTAGCATCTACACATAGTTTATCTATCAACTCTTGACCTTTATTGTAAAGATCAGGAATAGAGTGTTTGCTTTTGTATCCAAGCACAGGTTCATGTGGGGAGTGCTGTGCTATGTATTTACAGAGCTTATTTGATGTCTGTGTCATGTTGACAATAGCAGGTTGAGTTATGAGGTGCAAGGATAAGAAATTTTCTTCAAAAACCCATTGTAAGTTGTGATAAACCTAGATGAGAGGAGATTCCAAGATGATCCAGTGTAGAGACTTGATCCTGCATAGCCTCACAAAGGCATATTTACAAGTCATGACAGTTTACTTGCTATGTATATATAAGGTAACACATGTGTGATAAGGTGACACAAATGCAATACATGCATGACCAATGTGACACTCATGTGACATAGGCAACACCAGTACAATACACGCACACTTTCCTGTGCCTAAGCACCCTAAGGCACCTGACCTCTGAGTGTCTATTTCCATATCCAACCAAGTTCCTAGGTGCACATTTCCCCTTTTATCATTTATTTTACCATCATACCATGATTATTTCAACATGGACCCTTATTTACATCACCCTAGCACTACCTATTCAGTTCCACACTCTAGGAGTTCACTTACATATGTTTTTACTTAGACATATGTGGTTTTTACTTGTTACTTACTTACTACTACTTGACTTTACACTACACTATACTTTTACCATTTACCAGTACCTATCTACCATTTGACTATAAAGCTAAGCATCTGAATCTTGCCCATCCATTCAAGTTGTATATATTGTTTATTCTCTTACACTTTACATGCCTGTAGCACCTCGTTCTCATACCTCATGTTGTCCTACTACTTAAGGGTCTTATATGATGGTGTGTATAATGACAACACCATTATACATGGAAGACTTCTTGCTAGTTCTTAAGTACATGGTCTACAACTTTTCTATTTCATGGTAGATAATGTGGTGAATTCTTGGGAGGATTTAGTTTGTTGTCCTCTTCTTGTCTTAGTCAACAGCACTAAATAGGATATGATTGTCATGGGAAATTTTTCTGTGTTCTGGATAATTCTGTAGGTATGTTTCATCCTAGTAGGTTGTGTTTCAACCTATGAAAGTCTGTTTCAACTTTGTTGTGTTCTCCTAAAGTCCATGTCTCAATTTTCATTAAAAGAGAGAGTCAGAGATAGTATATGTGTAGCTAGACTAAGAGCTGTGAAATGTGTTGTATATAATGCAGTTATACAACAGTTAGTAATACAAATGATGTGTTTCTAAGTTAAATCCAATAGTTGTTATTGACACAAAATACAACTGTTAGTAATAATACAATAGTTATACAGACCACCCTTGTAAGGTTGTGTATAACTATGTCTTAATAATGAAAGTCTACCCTTGATGTCAACAGATCCCTGTAATGAACTAATATAAGGATGATGATGAGTATGACTTTAATAATCAAAATATGATAGTCATACAGTCAATCCTCTGTAAGGCTGTGTATAACTATAAATAGAATATTCTGGAAGACAATGATGTTTTATGTAAGCTTACTTCAAGATACTACTTGGCCTGCACTTTAGGATCTTATGTAATCTCACACTTTTTGAGAGATGAGATCAAAGTGGGAAGTTATATATATCCTTGTTGTCTGTCCTGGACTTACTGATTTTATAGCCAGTTAATAACAAACAATTTATCACTAGGCAAGGATCTATATATGTGTTGTCTCTTAGTTGGCTTCAAAGGCTAGACAAAGGCCTACACTTAAACTCTTGCTGGTTCTTACACAGTGTGAGTGAAAATGGGAAGTTATATTTTAGTGGAAAAAATGAGGTCCTTTATATCTTTTTGAATCCCCTTACTAAGCATGATTTCATCAGCTGTATTGGTAAGATTGTGGCTTACAAATCATCCAAATGAGTGTGATGAATCAGCTTTGACTAATTTACATTATGTAAATACAGAGAATCTTACAAAGCATGACTGACTATTTCAAATAATGGTGAGTCATCTGTCAAGCATGAGTCATATTGCCTTTCTGAGTCATTCTGCCAAATAATGACCAAGCATGGCTAAACAAACACAATTACAAACCACAAAATTTTACAGTCACATGGTGTTCTGACATAATCTGGTGGCTGAAAGATTAAACAAAGAAAAGTAAACAAAAGTGTGGCTAAAAGCCCAAATAAAAACAAACAATTAGACACAAACAGAAGGCCACATGATCACTACAAATACAAGGCTAAAATGAAACTGACAATCAGAGAGAAATACAACACAACAAATCAAGGAAAAATAGAGAGGTAGCTTCCTAATCACTCTCTCTTATATGAGTGGTATGGTATGAGTTACATACCATGCATGATAGTGTGTTACCCAGAGTTGCTAGCACTTATGGATACTGCTCACTTTGCTTCCCCTAAGGGTTAAGCTTATTACACACCATACCTCACCCTGACATAGTTTATATTTTATATCAGCTGCACAATCAGCTTAGTTATGTTACTCACACTGGTCTATGGCTCAATTAGAGCTTTTGCCTCTATGAATAACCTTTGTATACAAGTTATTCAACTCCATGCACTAGTTAATAGCTCAGAAGCTGCCTATCTTGTCCAATGGGTTCACAAGAATATGGTATATATTGATATCATGGGACAACAAAGGATCATGGTGTTCTCCACTCCAGGTATGGTTTTTCTACTCAGAACACTTTTTCTGACAGCACTACCAAAGCTTCTTTCTTCTGGGGGCATATAGAGGAAGCTGTAGCTTCATGCAAGGAACCAAAACAACTTATGAAGCAAAAGTCAAAGGTGGTCAAGCCCACAGAGATGCTCATAGACTATGTACCTCCTTTATGTTTATCTACTAACTTAATTCTAACTTATATTATCAGATATGGAAGGGTATCTCATCTATGAGAGGAACAGTGGTGGAGACTATAGGCAATGCATTGGGACTTTCAGGGATGAAGAGGAATGATATTGTAGAGGCAGTTAAGGGTAAGATTGATGTAGATTATGATGCACTAGAAGTGTCTGCAGCTTGATATCTAGTAGTAGCTTTGATAGCATCTATATTATTGCAATTTCCTACAAATATAGACACTTGTCTTGCACAGGTATATACCTCTAGGTGCTTTAGGCAGTATTTGTAATACAACTATGACTACTTATGATACAAAGAGAAATAGTGTTTTTCCAGATGTTGGTCACCTACAGTTCCCTCCCACTACACTACTGGTCCTTAGATTTTCCCAGTACTTTGGTGTACCTTGGAATATATCTTCTTACTTGTGTTCCAGACCCAGATGTCCAGAGACTTCATCTCCCCTTGTTATCACTTCCCTGGAAGTTACTTTTTTGCTATACTTCATCTATACCTAGTTACCTCACATTCCCCTTGATTTCCCTTAGTAACTAAGCCTTATTTTATGGTACCCACATCATTTCATGGTACCTACACCATTTCCTTTCTAACTTGGACTTACCCATGCTCTGGCCAATGCTTTTACCTCTGAACTTGTCATTTCTACCTTCAGGTTACCGTAGCATTACTTAGGGGTTTATCCTTATCATTTCTACTAATACTTCTCTAGTCACCATTACAAACTTGGCTAAGTTTGCAACGTGAACCTTAGAGGGACCTTTGTGTACGGGCTCTGCAACCAGTGCCCTCCGTGTACGGCAAAGGTTTGTAGCACTTCTTGAGAGGCAGGGCTCTCCTTGAGAAGTATTGGCTAGTCTTGCTAGTTCGACCAACAAGAGTAGTGCTTGTGATAGGACTAGGCTTGGGTGCAATGAGTGACCAAGATTACTTATACACAAGGTGAAGCTTGCTAGGCTTCTAGTGGATTTGGGTCAAGACAAAGTTAGATTAAAGCTAAGGAAATACAACAGATGGTAGCTAGCTTTATATATGAAGTATTCAAGCTGAGCTTGAACTGAATTAGCAGATGAAGGTCGAGTCAGGAGAACAAATGTAAAGTACTATAGAATACAAGGGAACATATGAGAATAAGTAAGAATGTTCTGTATACTGAGGTAATGGTAATACAAGGCAATGCAGCTGGTAGTCTGAGGGTTATGACAAAAGGGGAGCCATAGGGAGGCTCAGGGGGTAGAGCTGATCCAATGACTTTGAAGACCAGTCATGTGACTTCAAGGACAAAGTCCGGCAACAACTGAGAGAAGTGAAGATGCATAATCCAGTGACAATGGGGTGATGGGAAATAGATAGGGGGTCCAACAGTGTATGTTCTTTGTAACAGTCACAGATTCCTGGCCCATCCATTATAGTTGAGGACATTTTTACCATCAGCTACCTTAATATACCCATCTACATAATATTCAGAGACATGCTTAATTATCCACAGCTCACTGCTGGCAGTCATCCAGGTGTTCCAGTGTTACAGGCAACCTCCGGCAGTCATCCAGAGGACATCCAGCCTTCCAAGGCTAAGTCTGGCACCTCTGTGGGTGATCCCCCTACAATTCCTACATTCAACATTACAGTTCCTAGCCCAGTGAGTGCTATTTTTAATTCCAGGACATCCATCAACTCATGGATGCCACAGAACAACCCCTGCCATTATTGCTCCAAGGAGGAGTGGCTCTGCCAAGGTCGTTTGGACAAGAGGACAGGTGCTCCCTGTCTGTCTTGCATTTGCTGCACCATCAAGAAGCTCAAATGTCAACCTGCATCCATGGGATCCCCACCCCCATGCACCCATGGTAAAGGTAAGTCCACCAGCTGTCAAACCCGCTCCAAGACACCTGCCCCCAAGGCTCTGTCTGCCTTGCAGTCAAGGGCCTGGACCCGAAGTCAATCCCATGGCCCATCCCACCCTCTGGCCACCCCTGCACCTACCACACAAGAGGTCCAGTCATGTGGTTGCAGGAAGACCAACAATGACAAAGAGGCAGCTACTCCTGCCCCTGCCCCTGCACCTTCTGGTGGGTGACCCAAATTTTTAATGACCATTTGACCTTATTTTACATGTAGCCATTGTGTCATGCTCCAGAGTACCTCCAGCAGCACTTGACATCCCCATACCAGATCTTCATTCCATGGCCATCACAATTCAGGACAGTGCAGCTTGAATTGCACTCTTGGAGGCTCATGTGAGGGAGCAGGATGCTAAGATTAATACCCTGCAATGCCTCCATGAGAGCCTCCAGCATAAAGTTGTTGACTGGCACCCATCATTCCCACTTCTGGACTCTCCTGCCCCTGCAACATTTTTGCTTGATCAATCCATCACTCTGTCCATGTCTCCCCTCCCATTTGCACTTCCAAACCTCATTAACTTGGATATGGATGTCATGGAACCCTCATCCTTGAAAGTAGAAGATGGATCTGACATGGTTGGTCTCATGTTTGAACCAAGCCCAGTTCAGCCTGAAGGTCCACAAACATCTGGCGAAATTGTGGACCTGGATGATCTGGGCAACCTTGTCCCAGAATATAATTCAGTTTCTGAGGAGATGGATGTTGAGGTGAAGGATGAGACTTCTGGTGGGGAGGTTGACATGGCCACATGATTTCATAGTGATAGATGTACATAGATTTATTCTCAATACATGTTATCTTTGCTTCAACTGAATGCTTTACTCACTGAGTCCCATGTCCCAAGTCCTGGCTCCCGGAACTCAGGACTGGGAACTTGGGACTCAGTACTTGGGACTCCATATTTCAGATTAGATGTGCTATATATGAATCAACTTTTTCATTTCTGAAAGATGAACATTTTGGAGATCAC
>QLOO01004094.1:0-10119 GCA_003313855.1 Suillus sp. MG131 | reverse complement strand
TCGACCCCTGCGGCAACCAACGGTAGCAGCAATCCATTCTTCCTGATCAATCCTCCACCTACTACACCTGCTCCCCCCAAAAGTCCCGGACCTTCAAGCAAAACAACCTACAATACAGC
The DNA here is from genome assembly GCA_003313855.1 of Suillus sp. MG131. Taxonomy (NCBI): domain Eukaryota; kingdom Fungi; phylum Basidiomycota; class Agaricomycetes; order Boletales; family Suillaceae; genus Suillus; species Suillus sp. MG131. The sequence continues at coordinate 10,000 of QLOO01004094.1, read as the reverse complement.
TGGAGGTGATAGCGAAGATGACTGGGATGACGTAATGGAAAATGAAGAGAATGATAGTAGTGATGAGGAGTTGGGTTCAAGGGATACGCGTATGGGCTTGGCACAACAGCTGTTTGGGAACTTGTTACCTTCAAGGCCGCAGTCTACTGGACCTGAGAAGTCTCGAAGTCCTGTGCCTCCTGCAACATCTGCTCCCACTCCACCTGCTGCACCTCCGCCACCACCCGCACCTGCTGCACCCTCGCCACCATCCGCACCCCCGCCACCAGGAGTCAATAATGCTATCCCAGCTCCAACTGGAGATCGCAATGCCCTCTTAAGTGCTATCCAAGGAGGAGCAAAATTGAGAAAGGCTGTTACCCATGACCGCAGTGCTGCAGCGATCTCTGGCAAAGTTATCGGCGATGTTGCTCCTCCTGCTCATATCAATGCTACTCCCCGTCCAGCGTCGCCTCCCGCTGCCATCGCACAACCAGCATTTGTGCTTCCTTCACCCCAAGCGCATGTCTCTGAGGCACCCCAGATGATCGAAGGGTCAACTTCAGGCCACAGTAAGAAGGAATCAGTTGATTGGTATACTGGTCTTGCTGCTGACCAAGGCGCTATGCATCATTTGCCAACTACTATTGAGGAGGATGAGGAGGCGTCTGAGGAGGCGACGGTGCCGGAGATTCAAGTGTCTGAGGCAACGACTGATATGATGGATGATATTGATAAGTCTACTGGTGAGGGGTTAATGGGGTGAGGGGAACTTTGAGCTGATTATTATGCAGAGTTCCGTGTGCGGTCGCTTTACCCTTACGAGGGACAGAGAACTGATGATCTTAGTATGCTCGTTATTGATCTGTACGACTGATTGCTAATTGGCTTGCTAGGTTTTGTTGAGAACTTGATCATCACGGCTCATCCCTCCAAGACAGGAGGCGACTGGTGGTATGGCACCACCGTGAAGGACGGCAAATCTGGATTTTTCCCGCAAACATATGTGCAGATGGTGGAACCAGGTGCGCAAATATCGATGTAGTTTCCTCTCAACATGTTTATCACGTATGTAGTGAAAGCCAACGCGTTGTACTCGTACGCAGGAGGGAACGCAGACGAGCTTCCCTTTGCTGAAGGCGACGAACTCTCCATCATAGATAGAGGCGAAGTTGACTGGTGGAAAGCTGAACGAGACGGGATTGTCTTCATCGTGCCAGCGGCTTACCTGGAGATAGTAGAGGGTTCGTGGATTTTGTCGCCTCCCCCTTGAGTTTTCCTCTTAACCTTGATCGCCGTTGGCAACTAGACTAAAATCTATTCTTTTGCTTTTCTTTTACATGTACGATTCGGAAATACCATTTTCGTTGTCTACAGCAGCCGGATCTCCACACCTCGTGCGCGTGAACCCGCGTGAGAAGCCGTCGACTAACATTGACAGCGTCGAACGTTCTGATATATCGGGAGCAGCAGCTGCCAGTGGATCACCTGATGAGGACGACCATGCTGACAGGTCTTCCGATGGGGGCGAGGACTATTTTTCGATGGAGGAATCAGATGACGATTCGGAAGGATCTGAAGATGGGACTATTGAAGACGAACACGCTCGAGAGCTTGAACGTCAACGGGTGTTGGAGGCGGCGGGTCTGATTGTAGATACGAGCTCGAGTGTGATGACACCGCCTAACCTGCCAGCACAGAAGCGCCGCCCTCCACCCGTGACCCCTCATCGGGTTTCCATAGCATCAACGGCTTCGAAGAATCTCCCACCGGTACCGACTGTCGACCTGACAGATACTGAACTCGATTCGACGTCTCGTCTGGACGACGCTTTCGATCGGTACGAGGTTTTCAAGAAGACGAATGGGAACTTCAGCCACAGGATGTCTGTCTCATCCTTTGACACCTCTCCTTCGTCGCCGCCGCGCTCGCCCGCTGTATCTTTGACACCTAGTCTCAGCCATCGAGACTGGGAGAGTCGTACGTCGCAGTTTTTGAGCTTTTTGGGGAGACATACGAATAGGTCGACTACGCCGGAACCTGAGAAGAAAACGTTGGTCATATCTGGTCCTATCGTCAATACACCTGCTGGCGGTGAGACTGGAGATGAGAACCATAGCTTTGGCACGGTGCGTGTCTTTTTTTTGCTGATACCGGGCGCCGTATTGAGGTGAGTAGTCATGGGCGAGTTTAGTGGACAAATCGGCACTCGAGGGCATTCCTAAGATGGAGCGGCGGCGACAAGAGGTGAGACGTGTTTGCAATGTTCAAGTTGCTGTATCTCACGATCTGCAGGCAATATTTGAACTTATTTCCACCGAAGCAGACTATGTTCGCGACCTGCAGCTCATCGTTGGAGTATGGTTCAGAGTGCTATTGTTGTGTTTAAATTACTCACGTTACTATGACAGTTGTTCTACTCTCGACTTATGGGCACGCTCGGAGAGAAGGCGACCACTGTTATATTTGCCAATATCGAAGACATACTACTCACTAATACTGTACCTCCTTCATGCCCTCGCTTATTGGCTAAGACTGACAGCCTTGCAGACATTCCTTTCTGTTCTCGAAGAACGCCAGAAAGACTGTCGGCTCTATATCGACCACATTGGTGATGTTCTGGAGACTCACATTCCTAACATGCACCTTTATCTGGTACATATTTCTTTGGTCTGCGCCTCGTTGGTATTCACTTTTATTAGTCGTATTGCGTGAACCAGTTCAACGCTGCCAAGGTTCTTCAGTCTATGAGAGACAGCGATGCTGATCTTGCTACTCAACTCCAGGTACGTTACCAGCGTTTTGTTAGCTGTATTTACTGACCTTTTCTCAGCGCCTCCGGGATGATCCTTCTGCTCGGAATCTTGATCTATCACATTATCTCCTCGTACCTAGTACGTTCATTCGGTGCCAGATATAAGAACCCCTAGACTCTGAATCTCTATTCCAGTGCAACGCCTCACCCGATACCCTCTCCTTATTCGCCAAATCCTTCAATACACAGACCACCCCTCGACGACCAATACTGCCATCCAAACCGCAACTAACGGCCGGCCTCCAGCAATCTCCATCCAGCTCCCAGGCGATGGAGAGGAACGACGAAATATCAGTGCTGCTTTGGACGCAGCAGAGAAAATTCTTCAACACGTGAACGAGACGATACGAGAACAAGAAGGGAGGGAAAGGCTGAGTGAGATTAGCAAGGATCTGTGGATTGGACAGGGGTGCGTGTTTTCTCGCACATTTGCTCCCGATGTCGCTGAGTTGTCTTCCCAGTCGCCTTGATCTAACCGCTCCAACACGCCATTTGGGACCGCGAAAGCTTTTGAAGGAAGGAGTGATAAGCAAAGCAAAGAGCGGACGCAAACTTCGTCTGTTCCTATGTAGCGATATACTCGTGCTGACGCATGAAGGGGGCAAGGGTTTATATCGTGTGGTGAGTGTTTTGTTACCATTAGTTGTCGGAATTTAGGTGGGTGCTGACGTGTGCATAGCCCATACCTCTCAACGAGGTACAAATCAAGGGGTCCAGAAACGAGCGGGGTTTGTGATATTTCAATCTATCACTGCCTTGAACTTACTGCCCTATAGACGACTCTTTACTTCGCCTGCACCTTGCTTACCCGCGTGGTGGTGACACTATCGTTTTGCGAGCGAATTCAGTCAAGGAAGCTCTATCGTGGAAGGATGCGATCGAACGTGCTAGCCGAAGAGCCAGGGATGGAGAACGGAGAGCTGTAAGATCTCTGCGTGTGTCATCAAAGACGGACCTACAAGTATCGTAGTATATACAGACTTTTGATTCAACTTCTCTTAAACTGCTATTGATATGTTTTATATCACCCCACACTAACCGAGATTTAGCCTTTAAATGCTACTCGCTGATCTGATCCTTTTCTTTACACCAAGGTTCTTCGCGAACCTTATTTACCCGTGACCCACATTCTACTCACGAGCCGCTCAGAATTGCATATGGGAAAAGCGTTTCAGCAAGAAGAGGTACGTCCACTGGTGTGCGAGATACCAGTAAAGATTTCTGGGGAAGGTGCTGCTATCGTCACCTCGTTAGACTGCACCGATGTCGACGACGACATCTACATTTTCTTGCAGCATTCACTCGCAGAATTGAAAAGTCGGCACCCTGACTTCCCGCAGGCAACGAAGGATGTGACGCACCTGGCTTGCTGCCCAAGCGCATTCGTTTCATCATGGCGTCTACAATGATGAAGTGTATCGACGATGAAGATGATGATTCCTATGATCGCTTTCAGCTGATGCTCGAGCTCATGAGTGAGCTCCTACCAGAAACCAAGGTCTACAAGGTATATAACCCTATCCTTTCCACGTGTGTCGATCCCAAACGAGCATACTAGCGCTTGTCCGTCATCGCTGCCCTTGCGGGCCCCCTGTCGATATCGTAACTTCTTGGCTCGCGCTATGATTGGTTCTGCGGTTCCTGATGATGGTGTTCCCACTCACACCTCAACAACACGATTTCTGCATCTCGTCTGCGACAAGACAAGACAAACTTGCTTCCGTTGTTGATGCCGCCCGAGTTACAGCGCTTGGCATGTATTGATTGAGCTGCCACTGGTACTATCAAACGGACACTAGCACTCGAGTGGCAGGAACATCTAACATATATAAGCACAAATAGCCCTCGACTCGGTGTCAATTGTGTCCACCCCGTCATGCTGACGCAAGCTTGCATCTTCTGCCTTCATTTCATGTTTGCTGTCCATCTTTGTCTTGGGCGACAACCTGTACGACAATAAGCATTACTGGACACCATGGTTCCTGACAGTGATTTGGCGGTCACTTTCACTTTCGGAGCTAATACAGCTTCCGCTGAGGACGGTATCTATCTCATGCATGCTCGAGCCATGCTGGATCTCGGAACTGATCGAGATCCCTTTGCGCATGGTCGACTATACACCTATAACATGACTTACTTCGAGTCATCGCTATAGTGATATGATTACGCACAAAAACACCATTTTGCAGAGTGTACTACTTGTGTATGTATATACTGGCACTCTCGCGATTATCCAGATGTTGCAGATGTTTGTACTGGGACCACGTCTGATCCTCAGCGTTCGTGATTTTAACACCAACCTCATGGCTAGGTCCGACGAGGGAACCTGGCAGAGCCTACGTCGGTTGGCGGGTATCTTTAGCGGGGGAAACAATTCAATGATGCTGTGCACTGCAAAGAGCATGCAGTTTCCCTGTGGTATTGATTTGAAGTTTTGTCGTGGTGTTTCGGGGGGAAGTATCATTTTGTGTTTCGCAGTGATTATGACGGATATAATTACTTGGGTCTGGACAGAACTATGGGACGATCCATTAAGAGAAGGGCGATGCATGAGCCTCGCATTCAAAGAAAATCAGCCTCCGATCTCACCACCCACAAAGTTACGCAGTAGGTCAACTAGCAGAAAGAGTCAGTTCACTAATTAAGATATGTGCAGGGGAATCCAAATCATATAGGTAATTCTTTACAAAGCGACGAGTGTTGATTGTGAGAGGCGTCAGACACACGGAAGGAGCTGAACTGTGTCACAGTGTGTGCACGTGCGGCACGTCTTCCATCCTTCATGATTGACGCGAAGCAGGGCGACGACGACCAAAGAAAAATCCGCAGCAGTTCACTTCGTACACAACGGCGTCCGGTCCGGCTGCTGAGACTTGTGCTTGTGCTTGGCCTGGTTGTACTTGAGATGCTTGTGCTCCTGCGGCAGGCTGACCCGGTTGCATTGAATTGTCAGCCTCGTTGCTATTTGTGCGTTGCATAGCTGCAGCTGCTTCCGCATCAGTTTCGGGGGCAATGCCATATCTCTGCAACGTAATTTAATGCAATAAAATGGGAGCGGCAACAAGTCACTCACATCTTCCTCGCGAGCAGGAGCTACAACAACGGCGCGCCTTACAGGACGCAAGCTGAAATTCCAGTGTCGGGATTCGCGAGGTGATGGTCGAGGCACATCTGTGGATCGAGTACTGAACCGAAGGGAACCAAACAAACTGCGCCAATTGAGGAGGGATGAATTTGCAGGCGGAGCTGTGTGACGATTTGAATGATCAGCGAAGAAATCATTGCCCTGTATCAAAGATCATATTGGTAAGAGTTGAAGGACAAGGAATTCTACTGACATATTTCGCCGAGCCTCTGGTATTTGGCTGTTTGAAGTGCAGATAGACGTTAATAATCCAGCAAGATATGTGGGCGGGAATAAGGTTCCTCACGATTGGTTGGCGCACAACTCTGGATTGGGTTGGACGTCCCTAATAAAAAGTGAGATGTGGTGTGAAAGAGAAGCTAAGATGACTTGCCTTAAGTTTGGCGTTGCCATCATCCACACCCTAAACGGCCAAAAATATTAGGATATGGAAACGCCAAAGCACATGGTACACCAACTTGATCACGACCATGTCGGTCGAGCGCTGCCTCCACGTTCCATATATAGATTTTTTTGTCTAGTCCAGCACTGGCAATGTATTTTCCATCGGGGGACATGACGACAACCAAGACATCGTCGTCATGCAAGAGTGGATCTCCGACTGCCTGATTTGTTTTGAGATCCCAGATGCGAATGGAGTAGTCATATGATGCGCTGACAAGATAACTTTCATTGGGAGTAAGACAGAGGGATGTGACATAGTGGGTATGACCCCGAAGAACAACGAGCTCCTTCCCATCAATCGCCCGCCATTTTCGGATGGTCTCATCGGATGACCCGGAGAATATGTGTGAGCCGTCCTTGGACCAACACAATGATGTCACCATGTTGTCATGTCCCTTGATCTCGATAAGCAGCTTGCCGTCCCTTGACCATACGCAAATCGCTCCTTCCCCACCGCTGATGAATTTATCGCCTTGAGAAGAGTATTTGACGGCGTAAACCCATCCGTGACTTGTCTTTACTGGTGGTGCTATTTGTCGACCGGTATCCGGGTTCCAGCGTCGTATGGTGCCGTCTTGCGATCCACTTGCTATCTCCAGGGCATTAGGAGACCAATCGAGGCACCTAACTGAAGCATCGTGCCCCTCCCACGGGTCGCCAATCCTTTTGCCCTCCTTTATATTCCAGACCCGCAGTCTACCGTCTATATTTCCACAAACGACCATTGTTTCATCAGGGGATACTGCCATTGAGCCTATTGCTCCTCCATCGCTATCCAAAAGCTTTCCTACTGGCTCTCCGTCTCTTTTCCACTGACGAATCGAACCATCCACCGATCCGCTCATCACATTACAACTGGCTTTCAAGCACGCAAGACTCCAAATGGGTTCAGAGTGACCCTCGATGATGCACTCCGGCGTCAAGCTCCCAGCTGGACGTTCTGGTTTTGGTTTTTTCCATGATGTAGTCCGAGTGTTGTGGTAGACGAAGTAGGACCGACCAAGTGGTGAGATGTGCCATTCGCATCCAGGAATGACGAGATCTCCAGGTTCATCTATCTTATACCATAAATTTGTCGCTCCTAGTAGCACTTTCTTTGCTCACCTAGGCGCACTCCTGGTAAAGGTCGGTTGAAAGATGATATAACGAGTGTGTTATCTTGATAATATTGTGTGCTACCATCCGACCCCTTAAACTGGTGCCATCGAGGAGGGAGCGCTTCATTTCCGCCTGCTTCACTGAGCAAGCTGGCGAGGATCACAAGGCGGCTCCTTACCTTCCCAAAGTGCATCCTGACGGTATTGTGTACCATATGGTGGTGGCTCCTTCTCGCTCGTCCGGAGCGGCACAACTGGTGCCGGTGCTTTCGATGGCGCTTCATCCCGTCTCGTTGATGTGCTTGACTCGGCCTCTTCGTGTGGCATGACTTTGATCGAGAAAGGACGCTGTGTTTGCAGACGGAGGTAGAGGCTAAGCTCGATGATGAGGAAAATCGATGATCAAGGATGAGAAGAGGCGATGGGGGTGATTTTGCATGCTGTATTCCTGAGCGCTTGTCTTACACTGCATGCGTTGCTGACGGCGTGGGTACTTAGGTGGGCTCCGGGTCGGTTCGTTCCGTTCGTCACTGTACAGGGCACGCAACTACACTCCCAACCATCCATATTGACGATATATTCCTTGTGAGCATTCGACGGCCAGTTCTGTACCCTCCTGTTACACCACAACAAGCCAGGCCGCGCAGGGTCATGTTCGCATGAAATATCGAGTTCTCGGCGCAGAAGTTCATGTGTGTCAGCGAGAGCTGAGTCCGAGACAGCGGAACCGTCGACTCCGTTGGTGCTTGCAATATCTGGATCCTGGGACAGCGGAACAGGAGGGAGGTACGTGGAGAAAAGGCACTGGATTCGACTACGTAGATGAGGGTAGTTAATGACGACTTTGAGAGAAATGGGGACAATAGATGACAAGGAAACGGTACAGGAGCTGATCGAGACAGTGTGCCATAAGCCTTCCGTCTCACAAATGTTGCGAGGAGGTTGATCGTATGCGGGGAAGTGTAATTGAGGAGAAGCTACCATGCTGCTATGGTTAAGCTTCTTCGGACGTAAGTATAAACCTAGTGCGCAATCTCAAGCTCGAGCCTTAATGAAACCATCTAGTTGCATGCAAAACTGAACGTAGCAAATGATGCAGCCTCGGCTGAGTAAGCAGATTGTAGTTTGTATATGCTGAACATTAGTAGAGAAATGGAGTGCTTAGATCTATTCTTAATGGCCATCAAGGGTATATTTTGTATCCTGAAGCATCAAGCGAAAGCGAAAAATTCTTGGACATCCCAATTCCATTCGATCAGCCAGAATCAGCTTGCCAATCCTGAGAGGAGGCCACTGCTTGTACGTTGACTCTGGAGGTAAGGACACCGAGGCTGTGGCTTTCCGAGTCGTCCCGGGTGGTGGTGAAGAGAATGCCGTCATCCGTGGATTTGTGCAGGTTAAGTACCAGCCGAGAGACGAGAGTGACGGACATGCTGCGGGCCATGTTCGAAATCGATCTGTGTTCATCGCATCGATCACTCACCAACTAGTAAATGTAGCTAGATTTCCTCTGGTGATATCCTTGTCGATCGTCAGGAACTAACTTGATTTGTAACATGGGGTGTGCTCACTGAACCAAACTAAAAAAAATGGTGTGAGCATGCGAATCGATTGATGTCTCGTTGACTCACGTAATACGTCCAGATGTTGGGTAGACCAATCAATGTCATCGCTCTGAGTGACGCGGATCAGTTTCGCTCGGATCACAGTCTTGCTAGCAATCTTACGCGAAATACATCGCACCTGCATTTGCTCAGTTCAGGATTTATATTACAGGTGTGACGAAAAAAAGTACCATCTTGAAATATGATATCAACGATGTTTCTGCTGGATGAAGGTAACCGCAGAAGTCTCCTAGTCTTCCAAGTCCTGAAGATTGTGAGGACAAATATGAGTAATTCATAGATAAAAAATGCAACCCAGGCCGCCCCGTAACCTGCAAGTGGATAGGGTAGTGGTATCATCAGCGTGCACGCAACGTGGCTTAGTAGAGTTCACTGACGGGCGGCTCTGCCACGACCTTTGAGTAGGCGCGCATACCGATGAAGGGAATGACATACGTCTCTGCTGTGAATGAGTTATGACAATCATCTCCTTGGATGTAAATTGCAGTATTTGAAGTCCCTCCAGAAGAAAAACAACTCGCCTGTGGAGAGATCAGCAAAATCTAGAGTGCAAAAGCATGCGCGAACACGTACGGACGCTCCTCCTATAAGGGCAAGGCCAAAAATTATCATGCAATTAAGCAGGCGCCTGCTACAACCATACAAGGCATATATGCGCAGAGTCAGCGTGACTGAAAATATTTCAGTGCACTAGCATGTATTTCTCGTGATCGACTTTTCACTCACGACAAACAATGATTTGTTGAAGAAAAAAGAAAATGTCCCGGACTAGCATGTACGTCGAACAGCTAAGGCTTTGGTAAGACAAATATATATAATCCACAAGTAGGGTTGAAACCTCTGCAGAAAAAAGTTGTGAGCGGAGCAGATGGACAACGAAATCATCGAACCTCAT
>QLOO01004089.1:0-10654 GCA_003313855.1 Suillus sp. MG131 | reverse complement strand
TATGAAATATTCGTTTGTTGAGACCCGGGTCTCGGAACTCGGTACACATCACCCCAAGTCCGGTAGTCAGAACTAGGTGTCTCGTAGGGCAACACAAGCTTCGCATGCCGGCTTTCGCGTTCTGCAAGACAACTTAAGGGCCGTGAAAGTCCATGTCGAGAGACCACCTGCTGCTGTGGTGTATTAGCTACTCGGTAGTCGGTACTACATGTTCCCATCTGTACTGGGTGTTTGCAATGATATACAACTACCTCAGCTCCGTCATATCTACAATGATCATTCACCTGGGCCCACCCATTTATATTATATATCACCCTCAGCCCACCCGTCTACATATTCCCCACATGGGCTCACCTGCCTCCATCAGGAATAATATCCCTCCCAGCCCATCCGTCATAGGGATATTTCTACCATCAGCTACCTTGGTAGACCCATCTACATAATATCCAACTACCTCGGCCCATCCGTCTATGGAATATTCATGTCCATCGGCCCACTCATCTACTCTACATATCCCCCACATGGGCCCACCCGACTCTATCGGGAATAATATTTCTCCTGGCCCATCTGTCATAGTCGAGGATATGTTTACCTTCGGCCCATAGTCCGCTGGCCCGTATCATACGGGATATTATGTACGTCCGTTCACTTGTATAATACGGAGATATATCACTGCATTATGTGGGGGCTCTCCTTGAGAAGTATTGGCTAGTCTTGTCGGTTCGACCAACAAGAGTAGTGCTTGTGATAGGACTAGGCTTGGGCGCGATGAGCGACCAAGATTACTTATACACAAGGTGAAGCTCGCTAGGCTTCTAGTAGATGGGTCAAGATAAAGGTAGATTAAAGCTAAAGAGATACAGCAGATGGTAGCTAGCTTATATACAAAGTATTGAAGCTGAGCTCAAACCAAATTAGTGGATGAAGGTCGAGTCATAGATCCAGAAAGGTAAGTATAATAGAATGTGAAGGAACATACGAGAATGAGAGAGAATGTTCCATATACCAAGGTAATGGTAATACAAGGCAATGCAGCCAGTGGTCTGAGGGTTATGACTGTAAAGGAAAGCATGGGGAAACGGGAGGCTACAGGGGTAGAGCTGATCTGTTGACAAGTCACATGACTTTGAAGACAGAGTCCGATGACATTTGAGAGAGTGAAGGAACATGATCTGGTGACAGTGACATAGTAAGGAAAATGAATAGGGGCCTAACAGCGTATGTTCTTGTAACACTGATGGTGCAAAACATGACTGGGACCCAAGGCAACTCATGACACACCACATATTGTCTCTCTCCCATCTTCACCCACCAGACATTGCAGATCAGCTGGTCATCCCCCATGTAATATCCATTGGCTAGCATTCCATCATGAATGGCTTGAAGGCAGTTTGCAGCCCACTCTCCTGCTGTTTTCAGTGACATTAGTTGTGGTTGAAGGGTGGTGTGGTGACCATTAGCCTTGTATTCACTCTTTTATGTCTTACATCAGCCCTAGGCCTCCAATGTAGATCCTGTTGTCACATGGCCTGTCTGACCACTCAGACAGTTTCACCACAGCCTCATTCACAAAGTGAAGTGGCCAATGCAAGTGTCTGGATTAGCATATCTGACTTCTGTTTTGGACTGATAATCTCACAAACTGAATCCATTTCATCTACATTTCACAGTCATAAAGTACACTCAAAAGTCAAACTCAAACACTCTGAGGCATAAATACTTCACTTCACTTCCTGGCTATACTCTGTTTTTTTAATCAGTCTTCCATCACTTGCATTGCATGATTATCTCTCTCTTCACTTTCATTCTCATCATTCTCATCCTTATCTTCATCATCATACACAAACCGTTTCTTTAAGAAGGATCCTTCGGGTTGCTCTGTTGCCTTATGCTTACCTTTGACATCAGTGCAATGGTTTATGAGATCAGTTGCAGTAATGGATGCATTGGGGAGTAATTTCATGCTCTTCAGCATCACTTGGTATTGCCTTGACCCATTCTTATCATCTTGCCTCACATTGTCCCTCCTATTGGGAGCAAGTGTCTATTTGTATGTTTGGTATTAGTAAGTTTTTGGTCCAGCTCCCACTGACACTTACAATTTCAGCTGGCATTCTACAAATATGACATCACCAGTAGCCAATTTAGTGGTGTACTCATTTGGCCAAATAAGGATACCTCATTACAAGATTTCCTGTGTGAATGAGAGGTGTAAAGTGAATGGTGCAGGCGAGGCAACCACTGTATACATGAGTGAATATCAGCACAAGGTAGCTGCTCAAGACAGTGAGTGAGCTCATCTACCTGAATACCAATCCATGGGGGGGGGTATTGACAGCTGTCACAGAGGACATAGTGCTGAGAACATTAACAGAAGCCAGCAGAAAAGGGGGAGAATGGAGAGCTGCAGCAACATCAATACCATATGTGTCCTTGACAATGGCAGCAATCAATATTGCTCTACTTTGGAAGCAAAATGAAGGTAGATATCTGGTAAGATGATGAAGGAGGGTGTCAACTGACTGACTTGATAGCTCAGTCCAACCAATTTTGAAATGAGAGACAATGGCTTTAATGCTAAGCTTTTTCAGTTGGGCATCAGATTGCTTACACCCAATATACTGAGCAGCAGCACAAAGAACCAGAGCTGATAATAAATCAAGATTTTCCACATATGATGCAGGTGGGTGCATGAGCCAAGCCAGATCAGCATTGAGAGTAGTGACAAGGTATGACATCATATCTGATGGAGGGTTTCTTACTAGGGATGCCAAATACTGGAAGACCAAATAATGGCTATAGGATGCTGCCTCAAAGTGTGCTTGACTGAAACTGATGACACAGCCATCTGTTTCAATAACAATCTGAGTTGATTGAAATGTTACTGTGATACAATGGAAAGCATGAGAACATCGAGGACACCATTGGCCATGATCTTCAAGTGACAATTGCAACCACAAGGAAAAATTGGATGCATTAGCAAACACAGTAGAGTGGCACTGGGGGTAGTACAGTGGGTCATAAAAAAGAGGGTATACTTGGGTATCATGGTCAACATCATGGGGTGGACAACTGGCAATATCCAGAACATATGCATGTGTGCAGGGTTCCTTCCTCAAAAACACCATGAGTGGTAAATGCCTGAAAAGAAATGAGTGCTACACACAAGTGCAATCAATCACGGAATACATACAATACAAACTGGCAGACTCGGCAGAGGAAGGGATGAGGGAAAACAAGAATGAGAAAAAAAATATCACTCAGGTGTTCATGGTAGGGTCAAAAAACGATACATGTTGAGCTTCCATACATGTCACGTGTGTGGAAGCTCAACATGTATCATGAGGCCTAAAGTTGGAAAGAAAATTGCACACATGGTGACTCACTCCAGTATCATCTGACAACTAGTCCAACACCCATTGTGCCTTCAGCACAGGAAGCCAAAAAGAGTGCTTCACACTCTTTTGTGGCTCCCTGGCCTTGGCTTCATCTGAATTTTGTTGACATTTACTTAATTACTTAAAATCATGTCAGAACAAAATTTCAAAATCAAAATTTACATTTTTGAGCATGTTGTTGCCAACTGTAAGGTAAAAGTACAAACTACTACACTGCATATAAAAGTACACATTGCATTAGTCAGTTCTCTATGTAAAAAAGCTTCTTCTTCCTGTTGCTACACTTGCAGAATATCTTGATTCTGTCTATCAATGCATTCAGCTTCTTGCTGCTGCACTTCCAGAGCATACCAAGCATCTCTATTAATGTGCTCAACTTCTTGCTGCTGCTGTTGCTGCAGAATCTGCTGTCAACAAAATCCCTCCTGTGCTTGTCTCTGGAGCAAATGATCTCTAATATATTCTACTTTCAAATGAGGGACATTTACAGGAGGGGCAGGAACATGAGGCTACTGGGGGGATGTGCACCAGCTGCCCTGAGCTCATCTTGTACCTGCTGTATTATCTCATCCCTATCCTGATGCCAATGAAGATTGTGTAGGCAGTGTCTGTCATTATGAGCAACATTCATTTGCTCATTCAAGCAAGCATTACAATCAATGTGAGGATGATGAGCATGCTGCACATGCACAATTGCATTTCATGGCAAACTGGGATATTGCTCAACTGGTAAAGGAATGTGGGAGAAATTTGGAGGAGAATGCCATAGTGGAGCAGGTCCTGCTTGCAGCAAATTAGCTGGCATGAAATTTGGCTGGGGTATGGGAGGCAGAGGCCTGTCCTGATTTTCACAGGCAGCATGGCAATGGTTCCATCTACTGGGAGATGTCATTTGAAGACAATTAAGCCTATTGCACTCCTGTTGAGACTGCCAATTGTGCTCTGGTGTAATCTGTTCTTCAATTCTAAATGGCCCAAGGTGATGTGCAGACATTAGCATTGTGCACCTTACACATATAAAATAGTCAGCAACTCACAGTAAAATTTCATTTGGGTTCATTGTTGAAACTGTTGTTTGGCAAGTGCAATTAAAGTTGAATTGAGTTGGCTGAGCTCATTAATTGAGTCAGATTATTGCATATTTCTATCAATTTTATTATGAAAAGACCCACAAATGATGTAATACACTTTATTACACTTGGCTGCAGGGGAAGGCAATTACTTGAGAATGTGTTCAAAAGCAGCAGCCAAGTTGTGCAATGAATTGTGTAATAAACAGTGTGATGACACATTTGTTTATGCTTTTGCTATTGAATTGTGATTCAAAAGCAATTGTGCAATGGTTTGTGTTGTCATGCATTTGTTATGCTTTTGTTATTCTTGTTGCCTGTATTCCCCCATGAGAGGAAATTTGAGTTGTTTGTCTGTGTTGTCCCCCACACACAGTAGGTGTGCAGATCACTGTCCACTATATCATGTTTGGCAGTAAATTTGGACTTGGTAAAGTTTTCACTCTTCAAGTTTTGAAATTTCAACTTTTCTTAGTCTCTGTAGTCACAATTCACAAATTTTATTACATTCATTAGTTTAAGTAATAAAGTTGTGTCTCTCAAAATTCTCAAATGTCATTTGTCATTTTTTTCACCTTTTCACATTTCACCCTTGCCATGTGAGATTTTTAGTGAGCTAAGCAAAAACCACATGGCCTTAAGCACAAACCACATGAGCAGGTGAGTGATGGGAAAATACTGTCCTCCCTTTCTTCTTAAGATGAGTCCAACACCCATTGTGCCTTTGGCACAGGAAGCAAAAGGAGTGCTTTGCACTCCTTTTTGGCTTCCTGGCCTTGGCTGCATCTGAATAATTATGATTTCAAAATAAATTATATTTTTGAGTGGGACTTTAAGTACATATCAATTGAATTGATTGCCAATATGATCTGTAAGCCCTCTAAGCACTTCTATATAATACATCTTGTGCTTGTAACACAGGAGGCACATAGGGCACTTTGCACTCCTCTGGGTACACTACTGATTTTATGTTGTTTTCCAGTTTTCCAGTTTTCCCATTTTCCCATTTTCCCATTCTCCCATTCTCCCATTCTCCCATTCTCATGTTCTCTTATCTCCCCATCCTCCCATTCTCCATTCTCCCATCTTCCCACTCTTTTAATTTGTTTCCAATTTGCTTCCACTTTCCCACTCACCCACCCAATCCCAATCCCTGACTCCCAACTCCCCTCCCAACTCCTGATTTCTGACTCCCAACTCTCAACTCCCATCTCCTGACTCCCAACTCCTGTCTCCCATCTCCTGTCCATGTTCCCCCATTTTCCTGTTCTCCTGTTCTCTTGTTCTCCCATTTTCCAGAGTTGCTTCCAATCTGCTTCAACTTTCCCACCCACCCTTCCAATCCCAACTCCCATTCTTCCTGTTTCCCTATTGTCCTGTTTTCTGTGTTTCCAATTTTCCAATTTTCCAATTTTCTGTGTTTTCATTTTCCTGATATCCCAATCTCCAGTTGCCCTATCCTGCTGTTCTTCCATCCCTATCCTTTTTCAAGTTTTCTCACTGCCTTTTTCCTAATGTTACTAAATTGTTCCCCTCAAAATTGTGTTACTATTTACAATTTTCTGTTGTCCCAATCTCCAGTTTTCCTATTCTGTTGTTCTCTCATCTCCCATTTTCCCATCCCCTATCCTTTCTGTCTTTTTCATATATTTTTTCCTGTCATTTGTCCTCCTGATAATTGTGTTATGCCATTTATTATTATTATTATTATTACAATTGCCCATCTAAAAACTTGCTGCTAAACTAACAGGTGATGGTATTTGTGTCACCACTCAAAAACACATGACAAAACCATGCAAGTTTCCAAAAATGAAAACCACATGGCCTTAAGCACAAACCACATGAGCAGGTGAGTGATGGGAAAATACCATCCTCCCTTTCTTCTTAAGATATGACATTGCAGGGCAGAAAGAAAAGGAAAACAATTCACGCGCACAAGAAAATACAGGTGCCTGGACGTTTAGAGGTTACAGAACCCTCCTCCTCACTCTGTGGGAGTTGGGGATTGTTTGGCTCTTCCATACTGCTACTGATGAACACCACAGCCACAATTGTCAGTTCATAGTGACCTTGTGGGAACAAGCTTACCAGGTGACTCAAGTGTCCACTGTCTTGCCACTTGCCACTTACCAGTACCACTTGCATTGTAGCACATAAGGCTCATTAACACAGGTAGATTGATATGTATCATGATGTTGATCTAAATGCATCTGATGCTATCTGCAACAGATATCCTGAAGAATCTGTCCTACATGATGATGATAATGGAACTCTGTAATAGGGCTTAGTCATGGAAGTCCTTTATTATAAGCTATGGTCAGGACATGATCCAGTGCCAACTGCCAAGTACTATGGTGGCCTTGTGTA
The DNA here is from genome assembly GCA_003313855.1 of Suillus sp. MG131. Lineage (NCBI taxonomy): Eukaryota > Fungi > Basidiomycota > Agaricomycetes > Boletales > Suillaceae > Suillus > Suillus sp. MG131. The sequence continues at coordinate 3,819 of QLOO01004089.1, read as the reverse complement.
CACTTTCTGCAGAGCTCACAAGTTTCAGTCTGCAATTGGGATATTGACAGCTGTGACCACAGTGGACAAGTAGAACCTAGTATAATTGACTAGTTCTTATTCCTCACGGGTTTTTACTACTTCATTGCTCAGATTTCTATGTGCATACATATTGTGATTTAAACTTATTTTGTGCTAATAAAAGGCAGATAACATAACAGTAATTGTCGTCCTGACAATCCTCTAATTGTGGTATCATAACATGGCAGACAACATAGAGCAGTGTCAAGCAGCCTTGAAGAGATGTCCTCTTGATTGTTCTGACTAATAACAGTTTCTCAATAATCTTGCTGTCAGCCTCAGAGACAGATTCACTCAATGTGGCATCCTGTCTGACCTTGATGAGTGCATTGAGCTCCATCAGGCTGCACTACTTCTTCATCCCTCAGATCATTATGATCAATCATTGTCTCTCAACAATCTCACCCTCAGCCTTTGAGACAGATTTACTCAGCGGGGTGTCTCATCTGACCTTGATGAGTGCATTGAGCTCTGTCAGGCTGCACTACTCCTTCATCCCCCAGGTCATTCTGATTGATCATCATCCCTCAACAATCTTGCCATCAGCCTTCAAGACAGATATACTCAGTGGGGCGTCCCATCTGACCTTGATGAGTGCATTGAGCTCTGTCGTGCTGCATTACTCCTTTTCCCCCATGGTCATTCTCTTCAATCACAGTCTCTCAACAATCTTGCCATCAGCCTTCAAGACAGATTCACTCAGCAGGGCATCCCATCTGATCTTGATGAGTCCATTGAGTTCAACTGGGCTGCACTACTCCTTTGTCCCCCAGGTCATTCTGATTGATTGTGGTCTCTCAACAATCTCACCCTCAGCCTTCAAGACAGATTCACTCAGCGGGGCATCCCATCTGACCTTGATGAAACATTTAGCCTGTTCTTACAACTCTCCCACATATCTCATGCAGTCTCCTGTAGGGATCTTGCTGCTGCTAAGTCATGGGCCACCTCTGCCAAGAAGACAAACCATGGTTCTGCATTGGTTGCATATCAAACTGCATTGAAATTTCTAGATCAGCATGTCACTCTTTTGTTGTCTTCATCATGTTATTCCGATGTGGGAAACACAACTCAGCTGAGTGTGCAGCTGATATAAAATATTTGTGTTAGGGCGAGTTGTGGTATGCAATAGGCTCGACCCTTAGGGAAAGCAAGGTGAGCAGTATCCACGAGTTTTATCAACTCTGGGCTATGTGCGAGGTGCGAGAATGAGGTGCTATAGGCGTGAGAATGAGGTGACAGGCACGAGAAACAAGGCGCTATAGGTGCGTGAAGTGCGAGAGAGTAGACAGTATATACAACTTGAATAGACAGGCGAGATTCAAATCTATAGCTTCATAGTTGGACAGTAGATAGATACTGATCAAGTGGTGGTAAAAAGGTATTGTAAAAGTCAAAAGTAAAAGTGAAGTAAAAACCACATATGTCTAAGTAAAAACATATGTAAGTGCGCTCCCAGGGCACGGAACCAAATAGGTACTGCTAGGGTGATGTAAAGTAAGGATCCATGTTGTGATAATCATGGTATGATGATAAAATAAATGATAAAAGGGGAAATGCACACCTGGGAACTTGGTTGGACATGGGAATAGACACTCAGAGGTCAGGCGCCTTAGGGCGCTTAGGCGTGGGAAAGCGCACATGCATCGCACCAGTGTCACCTATGTCACGCAAGTGTCGCGTTGGTCGCACAAGTGTCGCGTTGGTTGCACAAGTGTCGCGTTGGTCGCACCAGTGTCATGTTGGTGTCGCCTCTATCGCACGTGCGTCGCCTTGCATGTACACTGCAAGTAAGTTTGTCATGACTCGTAAAATATGCCTTTGTGAGGCTATGCAGGATTGAGTCTCTACACCGATGTTGTGAGCATGGCCACAGCTTTGCTTGCTGTGGATGCTTTCTCATGCAGCATCCATCATGGCATGCTGACAACTGCTGTGGAACTAGTGGAGCAAGGCCATGCAGTATTCTGGACCCATCTGGCATGCTTCCACACAACCCTTGATGAACTTTCCATGGCTCATCACACTGGTGCAGCCTTGATGGAAGAGTTCAAGCAGCTCAGCTTTTGGCTCTGTAATGCATTTGATCAGTCTATTGAAGATCAGTCTCTGCAAATTCACCAACTGACCATGCAATGGGATGATGTAGTTTCACACATCCACATGGTTCCTGACTTTTCTTGGTTTCTCCAGCCTCCCCTTTTCTCTGACCTACAGAAGGCAGCTGAAGAAGGTCCTATCATCATCATCAATGCTAGTTGGTACAGCTGTGATGCCTTGATTGTCCTAAGCAGCCAAGGTCCTGTCCACATTCCAATTGATATAATGTGGGCCAAAGTCTCTGAGTTGTCCTCTGAGTCTCAGTCTGCTGCTGAGCAATTTGGTTGTTCTGATCATCAGAACAAGCTTGTGGGCATCCTCCGCAAGCTTTGGCATGATATCATTGACCCCATGGTTCAAACCCTTAGGGTGTCAAATGTTCACCCTGGCTCATGCATCTGGTGGTGTCCTACTGCTGAATTCACTTTACTTCCCCTGCATGCAGCAGGACCCTATGAGAGGAACAGAGGCAACTTGTCACAGATTTACATCTCATCTTATACCCCCACTTTGGCAACACTCATTCATGCAAGATGGAGTGTTTCTCAATATGCATCTACTCAATATTTTGTTGCAATTGGTCAAGGCAACCCAGACAGAGGGAAGGAACTGCGATGCATTGCTCTTGAATTAGCTGCCATAGCTCAGCATCTAGTACCCATCATGTCATCCTTCACGTCACTCCAAGACAGTCTCGCAACAGTGCAGAGTGCACTCAATGCACTGAACCATAATCAATGGCTCCATCTCACTTGCCATGGAGTGCCACATCAGACACAACTGTTTGAGTCTTCCTTCACAATGCACAATGGGCCATTGATGATCAGGGACATCATCCAATCCAACTGGCAAAGCCCGGAGTTTGCATTCTTATCAGCTTGCCACACTACCATAGGCAACAAAGAGAGTCCCAATGAGTCAATCCATCTCACTGAAGCTATGCAATTCTCCAGATTTCACAGTGTGATTGGTTCTATGTGGTCCATCGACAATGAGGTTGCACAGGAGGTTGTGTCTGCTTTTTATGACAACCTGATCAATGATTCAGGAAGATTGGACTGTACACACACTGCAGTGGCATTGCATGAGGCTGTGAAGAAATTGCAGCGCAATGATGTTCCACTAGAACAGCAGATCATATTTGTTCACATAGATGTCTAATTTGGAGGCTCGTTCACTGCATTATTGCATTTTATGTGACCTTGATTGTTTTCATTCCCCTGCTGTCCTACCTATATCTCAATTGCTCAGATCATGCCTGCACGATACTTTTGTTGATACAAGCCCGCTATGCTTACTATTGCACTTATACATTGCTTTTCGCAAAATGTGACCTGTGAATCCATTGTCAATGATAGACATAAGCTGGTATGCCTTTGTCTGGCATAGTCACCCCCATGGACTTGTGTGTTTCTTCTTTCTGTTACTGAGTCTTGCCGTCATTTAGAATTCAGAAATCCTTCCTACGTGAGTTGGGAGGGATGAGTACGAGGACCTCATGAACGAGGAGTTCAGACTGAAAGGGTTATTTGTATTATGTATTACTACTCATATTTTCCTAATCAAGACAAAAGTTAATGTTGTCCATTCTCATCGTAGTTTCTACTACTGGATGACCGTGATGGCATCAGCTGCTGTACGAGCTCAAGTTGCAGCCAA
>QLOO01004076.1:0-11109 GCA_003313855.1 Suillus sp. MG131 | reverse complement strand
TGTGAGCGATGTCATAATTTAGTGCAACGGGCCCGCATGCTTGTTCGGTTTCGGGGTCTCAGAATGGATATCTTTTATTCACATGCCTGAACATATGCATATGGATCTCTTGGCGAATATTCTTTAGACTATATGCAAATGAGCATGTTTCGACAAGCAACACTAGCGTTCATGCTACAAAATGCAAAATCGCCGCATTTGGTAGTCTGGGAAACAAAACTCCAAAATATAGCTTCACCTGGGGTTGAACAACGGCCCGGCTATATTCACCATCGCGAAGTTCTATTATCCACAACACGGGAACTATTGCTCCAGCAGCTCTGGAGTTCTACTCGGTTCGTCTCTGTCAAACGAGTCGGCGACGTTCGAATCAAGTTGAAATGGTAGAGTTGGAGAGCCTCATCTAGTAGCCGGTTGTGCTGCTCGTGAAAGACAGCATTGCGATAGACCTTAAACGTGAGTAGGACTGAGATGTGATTGGCTATGAGATGGGTGCGCTGGGTAGGCGCAGTTGTGGGTTCCAGTCCCCGAGATGAAGAGAATGTGGCATGAGTGGTGGTAGCCGCATCTTGACTCTTCACACTTGCGTCACTCCGAGGTAGGGAAATGTAATAGTGCACGGCAGCGTCCTTCCACTGTTCGTTCGACAGGCTCCTGTTTTGGTGCTGGGATATATCATAGTTGATGTCTTCCACGCCTGGTAGGATGCGCTCTGCCAGTGCCATGGTGGATATGACAACGTCTGATCCTGAAGCTGTGCCTTGCGATTCATTAATGACAGTGTTGGTGAGTGGGTAAAAAGCCAATCGATTTGGAGATAGCCGCTGTCGCAGAACACGTCAAGGTTCCGTTGTCAGTGACAGGATGTGTGCATGAGAGGCAGCGGCATCTTCATCCACAAATGCACTAATTTGTTGTCAATGACCATGCGCAGTGCTATCAGGTGATGGCGTAGTCTATGGAAAGCCAGCGGCTTAAGTGTTTAAGTTTGCGCGCCGCCACCTGGACTTTAAGGGTCCATTTTGAAGATTGAACTCTATGTTTCCCCAACCCTTCGCGAGCACTAAGACAAAGGGACTAGCTCATGAGGGTGCCGGTTGCACAAAAAAATGATGTGAGTGGCCCAGAATTAACACTGGTTTCGGGTCCGCGCCTAGCTTGAATTGGAAGCGAAACCTTAGGAGACCGTCAGTACTATAGGCACCGCATTGCGTTGCATATTAATATTTTTAGTGTTGTATTTCACGCCAGCTTGTCTCGAACCCGATCCCTGTACTAACACATCATAGAGTCTCCATCCGACGGGCTCCCTTTGTAGCCCTTAGTGTAGTGACTACTCACCATGCTCACAGAGGACATTTCTACTCCCCAACAACACGCCACAATCTCCATGCATTCTGAATTATATCCCGATGCCAAAGTCTCCGATACCAGCCATTTGACTCAAAGCATCAGCATCACTCATATCGAACAGTCGAAAGAGGAGAATGAGCAGCGTCCTGTTTACCGCCTATATAGGCGCCGCTTCGCTGGCCTTTTTGGTTTCGTGAGTCTACTAGATTTCGTGCTGTAGCTCCTTGTGATGCTCATTGTGGTCTAGATTTTATTGGCTCTCGTGACCGGTATGCCCTGGGCATGGTTCGGGCCTATATCGACTGATAGTGAGTACTCATCCTCAGTGCTCATATCTTTACTCGATGGTCTTCAATAGCCGCTCAGGCATTTGACATTTCTATCGACCAGGTGAACTGGCTCGGTAACATCATATCTTGTGTCTACCTCCCCGTCTCCCTCCTCGTTCCTGTTTTTTGCACCCGCTTCGGCATTCGCCGCTGTGTGAGTTCATTCCAATCGTGTTTCAACAAATATAGAATTTCCCACAGGCTGAAGTCGGTGTAGTGACGCTCCTCATATCAGGCTGGTTGCGCTATGTGGGCACTATCACATCCTTGTCCTCTGAGAGCGCTTATGCCCTACTCATCCTCGGGCAGGTGCGCGCCTCTTTCTTAATCATTTCCATGTCACTCAATCGCTCCTGGTCATCATATGCAGTTCCTCTCGGCAATTTCCCAACCTATCTTTCAAGTTCTCGGTCCAAAGTATTCCGAGATGTGGTTTGACCTCAAAGGGCGAACAACAGCAACAATGGTGATTGCCGTCGGTGAGTCTTCTTAATCGATTTTTGAAACCAGTCTTCAACTGGGATCCGCCAGCCAACCCTGTAGGTGGCGCAATTGGTCAATTGCTTAGTCCCCTAATCGGTACTTCAAGGCAATCTGTGAGTCCCCTAAAGCTTTCTATTGTTGGGTGACTAATAGTACTCTGGGACAGATATTGGTCCTAGCGATCATATCTACTGTAGTTACTCCGGCCCTTTTTCTCATCGAGAGTGAACCACCAAGCCCACCCAGTGCGTCTGGCGTGCCGCACATTGTTTCCCATGTACCTGTTACTAAGTGTTCCGAACAGCATATGCAGGCTCCAAGGCCCCGCAATCACTCTACTCCCTCCTACGTGCCATGGTCGGAAAAGTTCTCCCCTGCGACCCTGCTTACATGACTCCTCACGAACGGCTAGACTTCGTTATCGACACGCTACTTTTCGGTGTACTCGTCGGAGCGTGAGCCTTTTTTTTACCTCAATGTATGAACGCGCATACGAGACTTGCACAGGGCAAACGCACTCAGCATTCTCTCCGCGCAGTATTTCGTAAGTCTTTCTTCTCACCACTAATCATCAATACCAAACATAGCACCCACAGGAACCTGTAGGGTACAGCGACACCGTATCAGGCCTCCTTGGCGCAACCCTCCTACTTAGTGGGGTCATAGCCAGTGTCGTCACTGCTCCTCTGTTCGATCGAGTGTTGACCCACCATCTGGGCATAACACTAAAGATCCTTGTCCCGATTGCTGCAGGAGCGTGGTTGAGTTTGATCTGGGCTGGTGAGTGCGGATCTATTCACTTCATAGACAATTTCCTTTTTTGCGCAGTCTTGTGCATTGGCCCACAGCGAATCGATGATCAGTGGCAGGTTCTTCATGATTCGCCGTCGATCACCTTCTGATGATCGCCTCAATCACCTTTTATACATCCCGTCTTCGGTTCACACGAGCTGATTCCTCCTCAGTCAAACCAGATAACATCGGTGGTCTCTTCGCGATTATGGTCATCATTGGTGTCTGCTCCCTGATCATGCTCCCAGTCGGCCTTGAGTTGGGAGCCGAGGTTACCCGAAATGCAGACGGCAGTGCCGCTATTTTGTGGTGCGCGTAAGTCCCATTTCTTTACCTATTACGCCCTATACCCTCATGCTCACTGTGCCCTCCACAAGAGGCAACGCATTCGGCATCGTCTTCATAATTGGTATGTCCCACCCACCCCAATACAGCGAGAGTCGCATTCCTGACATCGTTTGCGTGTAGCGGAAGGCGCCCTCCGCGCATCGGCGACTGCATCACCGCCATATAACATGCACGCAGCGTTCGTATTGCACGGCGTGCTAGTGACAGTGGTGGGCGCGAGCGTGGTGTTCATACGCGCAAAGCAGGCGCGGCGGGAGATGGATGAGCGCATGGCGCAGCAGCCACATCCAACCCGGCATGTGGAAGCGATGCCAATGTATCCATTGGGCACGGCCTATTCAGGTCAGTCCATCAGGTCGATAGAAAAGGAGAGCGGATCGATACAGGATAGAGACGACTTCATACCGTTGCCTGACAAAAAGGATGATATCAGGTTAGATGTGATTGAGACTGTTATAAAACCAGATTCATGACATTTGCTTCTTCAAGTGTTCACTAGCATTGTTTTATGTAACCTACATTACTACTGTTGTTTTGGGACTGTGGAGGTAGTTGTGTAATACCTGCCTATATGGCACAACCTAACTGATGATCATTCGTTTGTGGCTTTCTACGGGATCAGAACTGAACGCATTTCTTGATTGGTTTGTATTTCGCGGGCCATGCACCTTCAGAAGTTTTAATCATGCGCTTCTCCAGGGCTGATAGTCGCTCTTTCTTGACCCAGTTGCGAGACAGTTCTTGTTATTACTAACTTGCAGCTGTTTCAAGGGCCTGACTTGAGGGAATGGAAACGCCGTCCTTCTTGAAACCCTGGAAATACTTCTCTCTGAAATCTTTGTGCGCTGGAACGTGCGTGTCCCCGCTCTCCTCCGCTTCCCTAACGGAATAAAAAGACGGAGGTAGGCACTCCGTATGTGCAGTCTTCTTTATCGTGATCAGCTATTCAAGCGTATCAATACCACAGGCATCCCGAATATAATGAGGCCTGTGACTTACCCTCCGCCCCCAGCTTCCAAAATCCTGCAGACTATTCGCTACGAGTTCCATCCCCTCGCACAATACCGTGTTGATATCAGGTGGGGCGTACTCGTCGCTTACTGTAGGCAGGAAGAACACGAGACGTCCGCCTGGGCGGAGGAGATACCGCGCAAGGAGAACGAGATCTGTGACGAGTTGGGAAAGCTCATAGGGCTTCGTTGGGGGTACGTAAGGCTCGTTTCTATATCAGAATGTTCTGGTAAACCCAAGGAATATCGGATGCCAAAAACTTACGGTCGTGGAATGGCGGGTTGGAGTCGATCTTCACGGATTTTTTTGCGCCCGAGGCGTTTTGCTCCTGCACGAACACCATCTACAATACGCCCTTATTAGAAGAACCCGATACTGTCGATTAGAAAGGTGCATACACGGTGGATCGGTGATGATGGCATCAAGGAAGCTGCCACAGCGCCACGGGTGGTTTGTGATATCAAACGTGCAAAGATCCATGATACGGGAGGCTACGCCGTATTGTGCAGCAGCCCGAGTGATGCCTGGAGTTTTATCTGCGGGATAGTGTTGGTATATAAAGATACTTGCATCAGTAATTTACATGCCTTTTCCACGCATTTGTCTCCCGTCGATATCCGAACCGTAGACGAAAGCGCCGAAGTAAGCTGTGGTCTGATGAAATTATCAGGACTGAGCTGGGCGAAGTACAATTGACCAACATATGCCAGGCTACCAGTGCCAATGAATGGGTCGTAGATCAGTTTGCCAGGGGACGCCTAGCAGCCGTGTAAGCTTGATCACAAGCAAGTGCAGGACAAACATACTAGCGTCTGATTCGCCATCAAGAGGGAAATCTCTGCCTCCATGCTGGTGTTTCCGAAGTACTGACGTTTCTTAACGTCAAAGGTTCCCATCAGTGAGCGTGCAGTTCCGTATTCGACCTAAAGATGAGTGAAAATTCAGCTGACGAACAGGTAAAAGGTGTGCCAAACGCACCAACCTGCCGAAGTAGACTTGAGTGAATTCCCCATCTTTGTGGAGTCCACCATCGGGTGCTCGACCACTCTCGTCTGGTGATCATGCGCAAATTTGAGTTTAAGCTGTGTGATAATACTACATAAAGGTATGGAGAACATACACTCCTCAAAAACTGTGAGAGTAACTTCTGGGTTCTTCATCTCGATCTTACCCAAGAAGTCCATATATGCGAAGCTCTCGATGATCTGGCGCTGGCGACGTTGGCTAATGGTGAAATTGTATCCTAGAACACAAAATTTGAACGATGTGTCAAGGATGTATCGCTCCCATTGTGGGCGAGCTCGACTGTTTTGTTCATGCAGCACCTCGTAGGATGAGCCCTCGGCGTAGAACTCATGAACAGACCTGATGAGACATATTTTGAGTGGACAATTTAGTGGATATTATGAACACACACTTTATCAGGATGCATCTCTCAGCCAAAATATGTGCATGCTCTTCCTTGTCCAGCATCAGGATCATGAATGGTCGTTTGATGGCCATGTCGAGGACGTTAGCGTATCGATCAAAGCCTATCGTAAAGCCATGAAGCTCAGATATAGAGAGGAGCTCGGGCACACGAAATTCTTCATGAGATTGAGCGAATACGAAGAGGTACTCCATGATTGGGCGACTCGGATCAGCCTGGAAGGCGTCATTTCCAAAACAGGTTTATTTTCGAGGTGTTGTTTGGCAAGAGCTTTTAATCCAAACATGCAGTCACTAACTGGATATAAATTACAAAGGGATTTGATGATGTTGTTATGATTGGACTGCATCACAACTCATCCCATCCACCACATCATATACACTGTGGGAAGTAGAGCCAATGAATTTGAGTAGGAGAAAACCTTGAAAAATAATAGAGAGAGACACTGAAATAAGTAAGGTAGTGCAATGAATTGATAGCCACTGAATCCCCCCAAAAGATGATAGACATCAGTGGCTATAATCCCCAATTTTCAATGGTGTGGCCAATGAACTTGATAGGCTATACCTATGATATGTAGTGGTGCCACCTCCAAAAGTCACTGGCTGTGTCATGGTGGATTTCAACAAATGACAAAAAGGAATATCACTAAGACTAACTACATGTCACATCACATAATTAACTCCACACCTTATAATCTGCCAGCAGCAGGAATTGAACACAAGACCTTAAGTGTGCAGCATTCAACAAGTAAAGCATTGTTACCACTCAGCCATAAGGCCTTCAACATGTCTCAACAATAATTGCTATATATACCAACATCACATGACAAAATACGAAAATTTCACTACAGTTGTGGACAGGCGAAGTCCGCAAATTTACAGACTGAATTTTCTGGGATGCACAACTTAATGGAAAGTGTTAGAAACAGTGTTTTCATAGACTAATGGACATCTAGAATACATTTGCACAAGCCGATTTCTCATGGCTGCCATTTTGACATTTCCAGTGTCCAAAATTTGGCGCGCCCCCTAAAAATTCGCTAAAAATATGGAAAAATGTGCAATCAATTGCTTTCGCTGAGTTGTCTTTGAATCAATAATCAGAAAAACATAAGTCCATCAAAAAATGGCATGAAAAAACCTGTACAATTGACAATTGAACTCATCATGGCTTGTGGCCATCCCAGAAAAAAAGCATGAAACATCACTGGTCTTCGACATCAAGTATCGCAAAGTGTTTCTCCTGCATCTGCATTGGGTTTGGCGGGCTTGACTCGAGAATCAAGTCCTTGTCAAACGGAATCAGGCTGGCAGTCTGATTTGGAGGATGAGACACTTACAGTGGCTTTTGATGGATTAAAGATCAACTTCGAGCAAGAATATGAATATGTTGACCATGGATCAACAGACTTGGATGAATTGGACATTGATGAAGAGGTTGAACTGGATGTGTTGAATGATGAAGAATTTGGGAAGAAGCTTGCAGAGATGGCAGCAACAGAAGATGGGAAGGATCCTGACTGGATTCCTGAAAGGCTGCAAAGGAAGATGCAAAAGCTGCAGTGAAGCGCAAGCATGAGTGCAAAAGCAACAAAAAATACCATACAACTCACCTCCCTGAAGCACGACCTGCAACCTATGCTAAGGGCCCCAATGTCATGAGCAAGTCCAAGCGGACACAGCAATGCTATCAGAAAAGTTGGAGGGGCCAAACATCACTCAGTTCATTCAGATTTCAGCAAATGCAAGGCTCCATTGCTCCTGGTGCACTCTCTGACTCATCAGATGCACCAGTTAGTGAACCAGCAGAGCTGGCATTCAAGTCAAGCCCTTCAATAATCCTGCCTCATGCACGAAGTGTTTTGATGATGTCAGATCCAAGTTTTGTCAATGATCAAGATGCTGCCAGTGATTTGGACAAGACCAATGCTGTGCATGACAACATGACAAATGAAAATGACAATCTGGAAGATATCTCAGGCGAGGGTGATGCAGAGGAGTGGGAACAAGAGCTCGACAGCACAGTTGCATCCAATACTGAAATTCATGACTGGAAAACACTTTGCAATCAGATCCAGAATGATCTTCGAGCTGGGCAGAAAGCTTTACCCCTTTCTCGTATCAATCAGCTTCTTATTCTATCCAACTTCACTACTCTTCATCTCAAAGGTGCCTCCCACATTGGTGCCAGTTTAGAGATTGCTCGTCAGTGGCATGACAGGAATGGCAACTGGTTTGCACGTCAAGTCCGTGCACTGGCCCATCACTACCAAATATTTGAACAGCTCCCTGTTGAAAGGCAAGGTGGTAGCAAGAATGCTCAGTCCTTCTTGCATGATGAATCAGTGCAGAATCGTGCACAAATGTGGCTATCAAATTTGCCAACAGGAACTGTAACACCACGAGCTCTGCAAAGTGCAGTAATGACAACAATCTTTCCTGAACTGGGTATTGTTCCCAAGAACCTGATTAGTGAACGCACAGCTCGACAGTGGTTGATAAAGCTTGGGTGGCAGAAAACTATGATAAGGAAAGGAGTTTACATGGATGGTCACGAGCGAGAAGATGTTGTGAAGTATTGACAGGAGGTTGACCTGCCAGCAATGGCAAAGTTTGAGGCATGGATGGTTCAATTTGAAGGACCAGAGTTGGTGAGAATTGATCCAATACTGAATCAAGGAGAATGTCAGATCAAGCCATACTGGCATGACAAATGTTGTTTTCATGCCAACAACAATGCTCAAAATGCTTGGTGAGCCTTCTGTGATGGTCATGGTGATACTGCAGCTTATTTTTCTTGTACAAGGTTAAAGCCCGACGAGCAACCTCTATGCAAGAAGGGACGTGGACATCTGATTCACGTGTCTGATTTCATCAACAAGGAACATGGTCGGCTCATCTTGCAAGATTCTGACAGCACAATCCTAATGTTACGAACTTGGCTAAGTTCGCAACGTGAACCTTATAGGGGCTCTCGTGTACGGCCTCTGCAACCAGTGGCCTCTGTGTATGACGAGAGTTCTGTAGCACTTCTCGAGAGGTGGGGCTCTCCTTGAGAAGTATCGCTCGCGGTAGTAAGCTTACTACGCGAGGCTTGTGATAGGACTCGGCTTGGGCGCGACGAGCGGCCAAGATTACTTATACACAAGGCGAAGCTCGCTAGGCTTCTAGTAGATTGGGATCAAGACAAAGGTAGATTAAAGCTAAAGAATACAACAGATGAGAGCTAGCTTTATATACGGAGTATTGAAGCTGAGCTTGAACCGAATTAGCGGACGAAGTCGAGTCACAAGTTGAAAAAGTAAAGTACTATAGAATGCGAAGGAACATATGAGTCACAACGAGTCAGCAGGAATGTTCCGTATACCAAAGTAACGGTAATACAAGGCAACGCAGCCGGAGGTCCAAGGGTATAGCTAAAAGAGGAAAGCATAGGTCGATCCAAGGGGCTGGATCGATATGGTGACTTTGAAGACGAGGTCACGTGACTTTGAAGACAAAGTCCGGCGATGGTCAAGACTGAGAATAGATACGATCCGATGACGAATGGGGAGGAAAAATGAGTATAGGGGCCTACAGAAGCATGTTACTGTAACACCTAAAAGATGCCCGAAAAATTATTTATCCTGGTGCCAACAGTGACCCTTGGTGGACACATGAAAACCTGCTCGAACAGATGAAATCAGCAATTGAAATCCACGAGGAAGTCAGCAGCCCAGGTTGCCAAGCTCTCTTCATTTTCAATAACTCATCAGCCCACACATCTCTTCCTCCCGATGCTCTCAAAGCATTCAACATGAACAAGTTTGATGGTGGCAAGCAGCGTCGGCAGTGCGACACAGCCATCCCTCTAAATAATCCTGATATCTCAAAGCGCGGACTCGTGCAAAAGATGACTAATGCAAAAGATGAACCAAAGGGCCTGAAAACTGTTCTCGAGGAGCGTGGATTTAATGTCCAAGGCTTGCATGCGAAGTGCTCTCCTGTTTGTCCAATCGATAACAAAAGTTGCTGTATGGCACGACTCCTCAGTCAACAAGATGATTTCTCGTGTCAGACATCGATGCTCAAGGAGTTGATTAGAAGCAAGGGTCATGAGTGTATTTTTCTGCTGAAATTTCACTGTGAACTGAATCTGATCAAGATGGTAAGTGGTCCATATATCCGAAGTTAACTCATAGCCTTAACTGTTGAGGCAGTACTGGGGCTGGTGCAAATACCGTTACTGCAAGGCATCAACACTGAGCTTTGCAACAGCCAAGAAAGTGGCGTGGGAAATCCTTGATTCCTGTCCAGTCAAGGTTATCCGGCGGTTTATCAACAGATCATACCATTTTATGAGTGCATACAGAATAGGTTTGACTGGGAAAGTGGCAGAATGGGTTGTGTGCAAACAGAGACAGCACCATCAGGTTTCGCAGTGTGTGATGATGGCAATCGAAGCAGCTCTGTCATAGTTTTATTGACATGTCATGAAGAAAGTATCATATGAGACGTCAAAAAATTTGGTGTGCCAAAAATGTCATGGGAAAAAACTCGGAGCAGTGTTTTTAGCTGTATTTTCACTGCCTGAGTTTGGATTGGGCCTCAGTTTGGCCTGAAAAAATCACCTGCAGGCCCTACAAAATTTGCGGACTTCACCTGTCTGCAACTGTAAGTCGAATCATGAGCAAATTCATGGAGTATCTTTCTGTATACAATTACTATTGTGGTGAGCTGGTGAAATCTATACCTTAAGCCATTCAAATTCATTGGTCTATCTATCAAAATTCATTGGCTTATCCATTGAATCTCATGATACTAAGACATTAAAATTTGTTGGTCTAGCTATCACGAATCAGTGGCTTATCCATTACAATCCCATAGCCATGTCTTCATTGGCAGTGCCACTGAGTGGTCTCACTGAATTCTGTAGTCAATGCATCTTTTAATGAAGTCTATGGTAGTAGCCAGAACAATGAATGCACTTGCTGGTAGATTCAGTGGTTAGTATGTTGAAATTCATTGGTTCTACTTCCCAGTGTATACAGCCCTATAACAAAGTCATATGAACCTCTGGCAGGGATATATCACAAAGAAAGTATCATTGATGAAATTCCACTCTTGCCTCCCAATCATCCAGAATAGAAATTGCTTGTGAATAATCCTGATAATCCAAACCCAGCTACATAAGGAAATTGGCTGTGAGCAAAGCTGGACATCCACCAGCTTGCTGCACTAGAAACTAGGGACAATATAACCCATAGTTCATAAAGCACACTAGATGAAGGTCCTTCATCTGAGTGATCCAGATGTGCATAGATGCATGAGATGATGTGCCTTTATATTTGATTAATTAATATACTTAGCACCGTTTTGTTTA
>QLOO01004058.1:0-11984 GCA_003313855.1 Suillus sp. MG131 | reverse complement strand
CATCAGCTACGACAAGGTATGGTCCTTCAATACTTTCCACGGGGCACTTACTCATGGATGTGAAGCTCAATTATATTCATCGAATGATGGCTAGGACATGCTTTATGCTCCTTTGGGTACACGCGGCGGGCGAAGTCTTGTGCTTTCCCTCGTATGTACCTCTAATTCATGATCGTGCTTTTCTAATTGAGTTTACCGAAAGCTTTCGGGAGACTTTGAACGAGGACTGGCTCCGCGTCGGTATCACTGCTATGGTTGCCTTTTCTATCTTGATCATAGTATCACTGCGTCCGGTTCGTAGTGACATTTACGAGGTCTTTTTCTACGTCCACTTCCTTGGTGTCCTGTGAGTGTTAGACTTCTACGCACTTGCGATTCTTTTTGACAGATAGACCACAGGATATTCTTGGTGGGAGGATATTACCACACCAAAGGTGCTCAGTAAGTGCAAATTAATACTGACAGCTACATTTCTGACTGGCGGTGACTAGCGGGTCGTACTGGATATGGCCCTCATTTGTGTTCTGGGCTTTCGATCGCTTCATCAGGGCGGTTCGACTTGTCGTGTTCAATCACTCTTACTTTGGCTTCAAGTCAGGATCTGGGACAATGGATGCAACAACGGAAATGCTTTCCGAAGATGTCATCCGATTGCGCCTACGTCGACCCCCGCATTTCCACTGGTCCCCAGGTCAAACAGCATATCTAATCATGCCCTCAGTTTCGACTCTGCCATTTGAAGCGCACCCTTTTACTATCGCGAGTTTCGATTCTAGTCTACTGTCAACCGCACAATCGGAGGATCAATCGGGAAGTGATAAAAATTCCGACACCCAGGATCTGGGATCAAGCGCTCCATTCTGGAAGGAGCTCGTGTTTTTGGTCAATGCGCACGGAGGATTCACAAAAAAGCTAAAGGAGGTAGCTACCAGGAAGGAAACAGTTAAGGTTTTTGTAGATGGTCCTTATGGCCCATCTCCTGACCTCAGTTCTTACGACACGTCTGTATTTGTGGCAGGTGAGCTGTGCGTCGTCTCGTAATCACACAGCACTTATCGAAACCAGGAGGGTCTGGTATATCTTATACCCTTCCGGTCTTCTTGAGCGTTATTGAGTACGTGCGTTAATTTGATTGTCGTCATCCATGTCTCATTTTTCTCGTAGGCACGTACGCAAGGGGAAAAGCTCCTGCAAACGGGTGGTATTCATTTGGTCCATACGAGGGGCTGGTGCGTAAATTCATGACTCATCCGCAGCTTCTTTTATGAACAATACTAACGTCATGTTTAATAGGGTATGTTCGATGGATTGAAGAAGCCCTCATTAAGGCTGTTCAGCTTGCTCCGCCTTATTTGACGGTATCCATCCGTATCTTTGACACTGGTTCTTCATCAACGTCACAGTCTATGGACGAGGATTCCAGTATTTCAAACCCAACAGAGAAGAACGGCACTCCCGAACAAGTTGTGATACGGAAAAGTTCTTTAACATCGTCAGTGTTATTTTCGTTGCGCGGGGTCAAGATGGAAAGTGGAAGATCGGACTTGGATGCACTGCTCAAAGAAGAGGTCAGCATGGCCTCGGGGAGCATGTCGGTGAGCGGTAAGCACTGATTTCACCGGCCTCTAAGAATATACAACTTACGGTTTTACATTAGTTTGCGGGTCGCAGGGTATAGCACGTGCGGTCCGTCATGCGCTTCGTTTCCCGGTCTCTGGACCTTCTAGTATTCTCAGTGGAGGACCGAGCGTGACTCTATACGTCGAATCGTTCGGATACGCCTGATAGTCCCCTCTTGATCACTTCTATGCATGACCTATTATGTTTTCTTTATCACCAGGGTTTGTTACTGTAGCTAGCTAGAAAGGATTCCCAGTGCTGTATCGTTTGATCATCATGCATCAGTTGCGATTTTAGTTGAATTGTTCACGCCTGATTTAGTCATGTAACATAGGCAGTTCGCAAACACCCGTAAAACAAGATTTAACTTCTGACATGACATTACCCCCCTTGATCCGATCAGCAGTAAAATTTTGACCGCAATGACCAACACAAATTTGGGAGCCTTACCTGGGAAGTTTCTACAGATCATCGTGTTCGAGCATTTCAGACATGATGGGAAGAAGTTGGGAAGCAGCACCAAAAATGTCTCCAGGAACAAAGAGCCTGACACGGGGGATAAGGTTGACGACCAATCAGGCATGTTGCAATTGCGATGGATAGATTGTCCATGCATGAGGTGATCAAATGCTACTTCAACTTATCAATGTTTTGATCACATGAAGGAGTCAAGTACAGCGTGTAATAGACAGATCTGGATTCTACCTCGGGGCCGATTTGCACTCGAAGCCACTAAGCACATGTCACTGAAACACACGAAAGAGCGCAGTCAGCATATAACTGTTGAAGGACCCAATGATGCTGATTTCATTGGCGCAGTAGCCAATAAAGTTCGAATCTGTATGGTCGTCGTATTTTGTCCGCAATGATATTATAGACTCCTCACCTACTTCAATAATCCATATAGCTGCGTTTTTCATATGGCATGAACAGCATACCGAGCGCCACTGGGTGCAAAAGGCTGGCGCCCGATTCGATATCGTGATATGATGAAACCTATGAAAGAAACTAGATCAATGGTGTCGATGTAACTCCAAACTCGGGCATTTGCTTTGATCACATGAAGTTACTCGCTCCCTTTGTTGACGATGGACATGCATTAAACTGAAAACACAGTTATCAGGCATATTTGACATATCATCAGCGCCCATGCTGATTCTTTCTTTTTGAATAATGGGTTCATAATTTCCATGGTGAGAGACCCCGTTTTGAGGCTGTGGTTGTCTCGGTGATATCAACCCGGTGCCGAGTACGAGGTCAACAGTTTCATCTTGGCATAGCGTTTCTTATCATCAGGCGATGTTCTAGTTGAAGTAGTCCAGGAACTGCGGATATGGCGTAGGGGAAATCAGAGCGTTCGCCATGTTAAGACACAGACTAACCTTGTCTGATAGTTTTTGAGAGGCTCAAAGGGAATATCCCTCCCCACACGCCGGGACATCATAGCTTCCGGGACCTCCAGTAGGTCCTTGCCTGCGGAATCAGAAAAAAGCGCCTCGGGTGGATCATTCCTAGTAGTGGAACTGCTGTATCTGAGAACTTCAAGTCTGACTCACCCTCCTTCAATTTATTCATAGCGTTTTGAATGCGTGACTGGAAGTTCCTTTCTCCGGTCATGGAGGCGAGAAACCTCGCGCTCACACCTCGCGGAATATAATGGCTGAATGATCCATGGCAGCAATCAGAGTGAGAGAGCAGATGATTGATATTGCTATGGGAAAACAGCATAGAAGACCAGATGCATGGAGGCGATTTTAAGGAGACGTTGACTCACACTAGTGCTTCTCGGTGATCGTGCCATTTCGTCACCATCAAAAGGAAAGTACCAACCAGCAAAGATGCAGCCTGAAGGCGTGGAACGATAAGACAAATATCCGCATTACTGATTCCTGAGGTATGATGTTTGAGACCCTCAGCAACTCTACGACTCTTGAGTGCCGCTCTGGAGCAGATCACAACTTTGATGAGCATGAATCGGCGATGAAAATATCTGGGGACAACAAACGCAGGTAGAGCTCATTCAAATGATATCACCCACCTAAATGATGCCTGCTGTCCTCTCGCAAGTGAGTACAGTAGATTGTCCACTTCTGTTCGCTATATGTCAACATGCTGAAAAGCACATATTGGTTCGAAAAACATCTTGCTGCCTTGAGAATGTGTCCTCACTAAAATCGTCGACTTGTTTCATGTCACGGGTAAATTTCGAGTTAGTCAACTGACTCAGATAATAAAGGGAAGAATGGATATTTAGCTGTGAACACTGAAGAAGTGGCATCACGGAAAATAAAATCATATCCACGCTGTCACAAACTAGTAGTGAGATAGGTTGTGGGCGGAAGCTCAATGCTACTCACCACACCCCACAGGCCAAAAATATGTCCATTTCTCCGTGGTATGTATACTCCACGTCAAACCTCTACATGGCTACACTCTATGGGCCAAGACGGCATGCTAGCAGCTACCCAATTAATGCGGCAACAAATACATACCTTGCCGTGATAGGACGATTGGCACATGTTGCACGATGGGATGCAAAATTTTGAGCCTCCGACGGGTCAGCGGACTGTAACACCCTACTGATTGATGTTTTAAACACAAGCTTTTCTCGAGCGACGAAATCAGTGCTAATCAATATCAACTCCCAGCTAGTCCGCCGCGGTCATCGAACAAACGCCACATGGGTTTGAACAGTTGGGTTATGGGCAGGAAGCCAACGCTACTCATCAACAATGAAATGATGCTTAAAACGTACGGCCAACGCCAACATAAAACCCTATTGGCCGTCTATCACTCTGTTTACCAGGTCAACACAATGATGCCAATGCCAAGGGTATCCGACACAGCAAGAGCTACAAATCTTACTTTGAGAAGACACCGTACCAGGGCATGTCCTCCGTGGGGTGCCATGGGTCCCGGATCAGTGGCCGGAGTGTTGTAGTCAGTCCTCAATAGGTAGAGCCGTCGCCTCCCGCTATAGAGGTTTGGCCTTGCAGTCTGTGTCCGGTCCAACACTCAGCCCCGGCACAGACGACCAAAGGGGACACGAATATAGTAGATGCAGTAGCATTCTTCAATGACGGCTGACGAGTCGTCACTAGTCCCTGTGACTGTACCCTACGAACGTGGGATGTGCAGTAAGGGTGGAGCTCATCAAAGATGTGCATCTTGACTGTCGGCAATGAAAATCAAGTCGGTTGGCTTGCAACCACACCAACGTGACCATGTCACAGATTGGAATGAACGAGATGAATAAAAGGCATGGATTAGTGTACGAACTGTCGCAGAAAAGTCATCGAGATTCAAGATACATATTTGTCACTCGCCTGATCATTCAATTAGAGATAAACATGCAGAACTTGATACGTATCTCCTAGCTCTAATGCCCCCCCTAGGCTAGCGTGATAAGGTTGGAACTTCTCAATGACGGAATCATCCGATACCACCATACGAGAAGTACCAGCCATCAGGTATAGCATATGCGTGGTGTGATAAAACATTCCTATTGATTAGACCTGACGTCTTCTGCAGACCCATGCCTTGTAGCTCTGGGGATGTGAGCAGACTGAAAAGAGCAAGCGAAATATACCAGTAAAGTATTAAATGCATGCCATGAGGTGGGCACGGTTCCTTCATACTGCAGAAAAATCAGCATGAGAGCAAAGTCATGGTGTTGAGAAGGTAAAATGGCATAGAAGAGTAGATGCCAGCATGATATCGGGTAAGAGCATCTCAAGGAAGAGCCATGCCTGTTGGCAAACACCCGAGTGTGGACGAAGATGGCCGATTCGATACTCACCGTGGGCATTGCTAATAGGGCTGGCACCTTTGGTTCGGGGGGTCGGGGCTAAGAAGAGGAAGGAGAATTTGGATTTGGCTTAAGTACTGCGAAGATCATGGATGAATCAGAGAAACCAGACAAGTAACCATAGTTTCCCACACCCCTTGCTACTCACGCCACATTCAGCTATTTTATGATCGCTTTTCGCAGTATGATTCGGACTCGTGATGACAACCGACAGTTCATGTTTTTGTATAATGGGGAGGGTGAATCAGATTCCTTCAACCTTGCTGAGCTGCAGTCGGTTATTTCTTGACATGCTGCAAGCTGGAGAAGCTAGCTGAAGGAGGTTATCACAAGGTCTGTCTGGCCGTAGGCCGCCTCAGATAACATAAATTAAATTTTCTACAGGTATATGATATCTTTCGATCTGATGGAACCCCTCTTGATGCTGTGGTTCGAGTAGCTTCCCCTGCGTGTCCAAAGGACAAACTCGAGTCAGAGGTAGCTACTACAGCCATGTTTAATGTGTGTTGATATTGAAGACTCTACGTTCTTTGGAAAGGTCGCGACGTGCAAGATGATCGTCGCGTTCACAAATGTACCTGTTCCACAAATCCACACATGGAGCTCTGACGCGTCGAGTCCTGTTGGCGCGGAATATGTGATCTTGGATAAAGTGGGTTGCCAAAATTTACTTGAGCTGTCCAGAATACTGCACCCATATACTGCGCACTCAAGATCAAAGGAACCCCTGCTGGACAGAAGTGGAGGAATCTCTCCGAGGGGATCAAGAAGACTTAGTGTCGCAGGTTGCACGCTATCTTTTGGAGATATCCCCTCTTCGATTTGAAAGCGCGGGGTCTATTTACTTGAGCCCTCTTTCGCCTCACTTTCAAATTGTCAGACCAATAATTAGCACGCCGTTCTACCGTGCTATCGATGGCGTCGCCCGAGTTCCCGCTGCGCCTGTCTTTCAAAACGTCGATTCCAACCGGGGTCCTTTCTCTACCGTAACTGAATATCTTTCGACCGATCTATGGGTAGAACTTGAATTTATCTCCAACCATCGTTCACTCATTCGTTCACTCGTTCTTTCTGAGCTCTACGAATGTGACTTTACTCAGTCAGCAGAGAGCCGACTTGAACTTGGAGAGCGCGTTATGAGAAAGGCTATTAAGCTATGTTCTGTCTATGCCGGGGATACATCGGTGCTTAGTAACAACACCACATCACAAAGGCCATTCTCCTTAAAGTTGCAAGATTTCAGTTTATCCAATGTCATGGTGTGTCTATGTGTACTCCTCATGGCGTCCATTGTCAACGCAGATGTATACGATAGATCGATGAAGATTCAGGTCGAGTAACCGTATTTATCGACTTTGAAGTAGCCACCATTGCGCCTCTATAGGAATGAGCAGTGATCCCATGATGGCTACAAGATCATCCAGATGGCCCAGTATCTAGGTATGAAGGTGAATCAAATGAAGAAAGACATGTTTTGTGTGCTGCCTTTCTTTCAGCGGTAGAAGATTCGACCAATACCTCGAGTAGATAGGGGCGTATGACATGGGTCGTCCTTTCCGTCGGTTTATGACTTTGATGCACTTTCAAGTCAATGTCTGGGCTTCTAACGACCATGATATATGGGTAGATGAACGTCTCGAATGGGCCAAAACCCACCTCGGGATTTTGTTATGTGAAACAGACATACTGTATTGATATTTACCCTAGAATGCTTCCTGCAGTGAGATCCTATCGTCGTCATAAAGGTATTCATATACTGTGCATTTCGTAATTACAATGAAAGGAGAGTTTACTCGTGTCCAATTCCGAGCACAAACCACCCAGCCTGCTTCAAACTTCACTAGTTCCACTTTGTATCTCGTTCGTCTGGATTTGCGAAGGTTGTCCAAAGTGTGCGGCTGAAACCAACAATGGCATATCCATGTCACGGGCATGACCATCGCTACTCCGAAGGTGGAATAGAATTCGCGAGGCTAGGACGCTGTGAATGACAAGTTGTAGCCTAAACGCAGTAGGTTCAGTTCGTAGTTGGCAGCCAACGGTAGTTCAACCAGCAACATACGTATCAAATATGTTTGTAAAGCCAACCTGCAGCCAAGCAACAGAAGATAAGTCACTGTAGCTTGACAGACATATATATAACATACCGGAAGTGCTGCGTCGATAATCACATTGGTCACCGTAATGGCTTTGTGGAACGGATCAACAACAATGCTAATTTTGGAGCCAATGAATCCACCCACCGATAATACACAACATGTAAAGCATGCTTCCGCCGTAGACGGTGGTTACGATCGAGCTCTGAATTTCCGAGTCCCGGTAGTCGTGGGACCACTTGTATGCAGTAAGGATCAATATCACTGCCACGTTTTGCTTGTAGGTCAGGTGCCAGACGGTACGCCCTGTATAATCACTGACCACACTCAAAAAGTGCCAAGATAGCATATACCAATGCAGCATTTCTTGACGACTCAAATCCGCATGACCCGGGTATCATGGATACATCTGATAGCCATATTAAAACAG
The DNA here is from genome assembly GCA_003313855.1 of Suillus sp. MG131. Lineage (NCBI taxonomy): Eukaryota > Fungi > Basidiomycota > Agaricomycetes > Boletales > Suillaceae > Suillus > Suillus sp. MG131. Next base: position 4,030 of record QLOO01004058.1, on the reverse strand, counting down.
TGTGTTTGGGTACATACGAACGACCTCACCTGTTGAAATCAGCTGATGATTGGGAAGGATATTCATAGCAACGGCGCCGACTACTGTTGCCTATCGCAAAGTTAAAGACCCAAGTCCTTACCCCAGCCATATAGAAGACGCACCGCACCATAAGTTAACAATCCAATCAGCAATTTTTTGCTCTTTTGCCAGAATGCCCAGGTCCGAATAACCAGCAGGCCTGTCAAAGAGGCATGATCTACCCAGTTCCTAGCAAGGAGGGTGATGCATGTAACTCGCACCTTCCGCAGCAATTATACATAAAATATGAATAACTAGATCACATTATTAGGCTGAGCCAGAATTAACTACTGGGTGGGATGACTTACTATTTTCCACCAGACTAGGGGGGCACTTTGTACCGTATATACAGATCAGCTTATCATCGGAAACTGCTTCATCTGCATGCTTACCGGACCACTAACACGCAATGCAGCTAAGATAGCAATCAACTACATGCAAAGATAAGGATCACCAGAGTGGGTGACTCACCATATGCAGTCATTCCAGAGCCTACGAAAGGGAGGTATCGAGATATGGTAAAGATGACACGGATTAAATCCCATGACCTGAACCAGGTCCAGTGCACCTGTAGAGAGTGATTAAAACCATAGTCATAGGCAGATCATGTTCTTGACCTCGTCCTGAAACGTGATACAGTAATCAAATGCCTGAGATACCAAGAAGAGTTATTCATTGAGCTGGCCACATAACGAATGTGATCGGTACTCACGAGAATTGCAAGACTACCAACTGAGGATACAATATTGTCAGTATCGCCTCTGCTTCATGGGTGATCCACAAGCACTTACTATTGGCGTACTGAGTCAAGCATCAGGTTGGCATCGATACTATCAGTGCGACATTTGCATACCTTGGCTATCTGCAAATCCGCAACCTCCGAAACATAAGACATATCAGAAACAAAGGTCAACCCGTTATGCCCTTAACTTATCTGGCTTGCCTGCAAGTCAGAAAGGACTAGGCCCACTGCACACCCCACTTAAGTATGATTACTGACACACGCATGATCAGCTTCCCACACATTCTGAGTTCCGTGATGGTCTTGAACGAGCGCCTTTGGATCGATATAGCGCAGAAAAGAGGACAAACGGAAACTCGAATTAGTGACTGCCTATGTTTGTGACCACTGCCACAATGTTGTTCTCATTGGCGCTGTGCAAGGTGCTACGCATAGCCTTGATGATCCCTGCTTAATGCTCAGTGAGAAACCATTACACTTTATTGATAGCTTCATCGTCGGATTCAATTATACTTCAAAAGTGATCGTACCTTATGATGTTTTCCCTGCACAGCCTATCCTGACACCTGCATCGTATCACTTTGATTCGCTCGGATTCTAGTTGGCTACCGGTACCCCACCACGTATTGTAGTGCTTGCCCAGGCTTATCATAACACCTACATTGTGTCAGTTTTGATTCGCTCGGATTCTAGCAGATTAGCAATACTCCGCCAAGTATTGCAATCGTACGACTCTGCAATCATCAATCGTCAAAAACATATGCCGAGGACCATCCTATGTTACCGTCAGCGTCTGATACATTATCAATCATCTAACTGAAGTCAACTGACCATGGTGTTTCGTCATTTCCTAGAGAGTTGGGCAGCTACTAGGACATACAAACAAAGGTCAGTTGCATCAAGGAGTGGAAAGGGAGTTTGTCATACTGGGGACCTCGTAGCGATGGTTGGATCCAGTTTCTTCATGATAGTAAGTCGGAAGACGCGAATTGACTTGATTCGCAAACGCCGTCATGTTTTTTCTGAAGTTAAGAAGTCCTGTGGCCGTAAATTTCAGTTCCTCTGCAATGCTATGAAAATATAACAAATTTGAGAAGTGGGTAGAAGGAAATGCAATAACTTGAAGGTTAGCCGCACAGATTGGTGAGTTTAGGCGGCGGTATGTTCCGTGTTGTAGCGCCAGATGAATGCTTAGACGAGACAAGCACAATCGGGTTGGCCCTGTGGACGCAGTGGAAGAGCTTTGCGGAGAAGTGGGACCAATGTATTGAAATGGTTTGCAATGTAGCCTTTGAAGTGGGGCCATGCAAGGTTGCTGCGCGATCAAGATGATCGACAGGACACTAGTCCATAGCTAACTGAGAACGCTGCACACCATCGTCTAGGTGAGAGACCGTCTTGCTCATCACATATACAGCAAATTGTGCGTGGCCCGCATCTGCGTCTCAGCAACCCTACAGTATACAAGGGACTTAAGTTGGTGTTCTGTCAGCATAAGATAATAGGGAAGAGTCTGACGTACTCGCATCAAACAATGCGCAATCATGATCGTCGTAAGCATGTATAATGGCGACCACCAGCGTGGGGGAGGTGGGTTGGGGGGATGGGACCGCGAAATGTTGGTTAATGTACGTGAATGAGGAGTGAATCACTCACCAAAAGGCTCGTCTCATAGCGTTTGACGTTTTGTGACGATTTCTCCACTGCCTAGCATTCAGTCAACCTGATCTTCACCGATAATGTAGGTGATGCATGTGATGATCTAGAAACCGAGGATCGGTTCCCGAATCACGTCCTCAGATAAATGCCTGCGGGTATGCGTTCAGAAAGAACCCGAAGATTCTCTTTGCTAATGACTGTAGATAGCATGAGGATCAAAAAACGGATACGGAAGTGATACGAAGTAACCCGCCTTCAAGTCTGATAGATTGGCTGTCTAAACTGCCTGACATGATGAGGTAAAATGGCGAGGATCAAAGATGATGGGCAGAGTGACGGGTGGAATGAGTTGGAGAAAGAGGTAGATATACGAGGAGTTTGACTCAGAGGGGAAGGAGAGGAAGGTATATTCAATGATATTGCGTGTGTATTTCCATGGAGTCGATGGCTGTTCGACACGGTATAGACGCTGGGACGATATTTTATGCCAAGCGCTAAGAAAGATAGCCGACTAAAGCAGTCTGCGACTCGGAGAGCCTGTCGAAGAAGCGGGTAGGTTCAAGGTCAGAAATGCACCCCAAGGTTGGAGGGAACATGTGAGTCTCACTGGCAGAGCGTCTCACTACTCATTTAGCACACAAAGGCAACAAAAAACTTAGTCAAACTTAGTAAATGGTAGGGACAGACAAGTCAAACAATTCGTCCGATTCAGCGGTATGGGGAGTAACTCAGTGCTCGAGGGTCGTGGAAACACCAGGGAGTCGGGACGGTTTGCGAGAACATGACCGTGACAAGTTGGAGTGAATACTATATATGGTAGTTCTAGCTGAGTAATTGAGCCCGAGTGTCTGGGCTTCCATAAATATAACTGTGAGTTACCCGGTACACTGCAAAAAAAACGATCACAGCTTCTGATGCACTGTTGGGGCATGTCAGTGATCAAGCCATTCTGACACCATATGGCAAACACCAACCAACCAGCATTGCATACAGTTCTGGGAGTTGCTCAGGCTTCTCATCTTGATAAGCGGGGAGGCAAAACTGCCAACCGTGCAATGATGTTGTTGTGCAGTCTGGACCATGGAAAGCTTGTGTAAGAGGCACAGATCATTGCCATGTGGACAGGAATGCAGATCTTGAACATCTGAAATTTGAAAATCCGAAAATGAGCCTTTAAGTGGATGACTTCCTGCAGCGTTTGAAATTCTAGATATGCGTTCCAAACCTTGTGTGCTGAGAAGCCGCTGTGAAACGTAAGCAATTTTCAACTCAACACGTCTAACACACCCCCTTCCAGATCATAATCTGGAAGGGGGGTACCCCCCCCTCTTCCAGTTTCAGATCGTCGTTCTAACGACATTTCAATGTCCGCGATGATCGTTTGGTGCGTACTGCTCACACAAAGTCCATTAGGTCTGTGCATTGTCCATGTGCCGCGCATGCTCCTCACCATGCAACAGCTTCATACTCTGGGCGACAACAGTGCATTTCCATATGATGCAGCAGGGATAAGAAAAAACTCAGCAACCCTTACAATATTTTGTGTATGTCCATGTCTTCCGGATCCTC
>QLOO01004045.1:0-10316 GCA_003313855.1 Suillus sp. MG131 | reverse complement strand
CTCTCTAGAACAATTCTTCTCGGTATAATCAGCAGATACTATAGAAAAATTGATGTCACACTTTTGGTGGAGGTCACATGTGTCACAAAAATGTGACCCATATGGTGTTGCATATCTCTCATAATGCATAAAGTATTGGCAGTCCTGACAGTATGCATTATGAGCATGTCTACTGTAAGTCCCCTTCTTCTAAGTCTAATTTTCCCAGGGGTAGAACCAATTGGGAAGCAAAGTGAATAAGTATTATAATATGTAAGGTGTAAAAGTATAACTACATAGGTATTGGTCAATTAAAACAAAGAGAAAACTCACCAGTGGATCTTCGGAGGACAGGACAGAACATGGGAAGAGCAGATGACTTGGAAGGTGAAGGTGGAAGCTAGGCACCTAAGGGTGTGCAAAGGTGCAATCAAGGCAAAGCAGGCATGAACAAGGCACTATAGCACTGAAGGTACAACAATTCAGATGGTAAGTCTGAATAATGTTGGGTCTGACTGCCTAGCTGCTATGTCTCAGTAGACAATGTTTGACCCTAAAGGGTTTCTGTACCAGGCTCAAGGCTCAGAGAGAGGAAAATAGTCACTACTGCTAAAGGTTCATACTGGTCACTGGTGAAGAGATTGCCTGATTATGTAAGCACCAAAAGTGCGAACATAAGAGTAAGGTAAAACAGACTCTACAAGCCTAGTCAGGAATAAGTCTCTACAGCATGCTGTAGAGACTTGATCCTGCATAGCCTCACAAAGGCACTTTTTATGAGTCATGACAAACTTACTTGCAGTGTGCATGCAAGGCGACACATGCACGATAGAGGCAATGCAAATACAACACTTGTGTGACCAACGCAACATGCGCATGATATAGGCAACACTAGTGCAATGTGTGCATGCTTTCCCACACCTAAGTGCCCTAAGGTGCCTGACCTCCAAGTGTCTATTTCCATGTCCAACCAAGTTCCCAGGTGTGTATTTCCCCATTTATTCTTTATATCTTTATCATACCATGATTATTACACCATGGACCCTTATTTACATTACCTTAGCACTACCTATTTGGTTCCACACCCTGGGAGCACACTTACATATGTTTTTATTTAGACATATGTTGGTTTGATCATCACACTTTACTTTTACATGACACTTGACCTTCACTAGCATCTATCTACCATTTAACTATGAAGCTATACATCTGAATCTTGCCTGTCCATTCAAGCTGTAAATATTGTCTACTCTCTCATGCTTCATGCACCTATAGTGCCTCATTCTCACACCTCATACATAGCCCAGAGTTGATAGCACTTGTGGATACTGCTTACTTTGCTTCCCCTAAGGGTCGAGCTTATTGCACACCATACCTCACCCTAACACATTATATTTTATATCAGCTGCATACTCAGCTGAGTTGTGTTACCCACAGTGCACAAGGCAAAACCATAGGCACTATAGGTGCCATAGTGTGTTGTATGTGCAAGCATAGGTGCTAGAGGTGCCTCTAATTCAGAAGTGGACTGAAGGCAGATACATTACTGAAATACCTCAATTGTGAGCCTGCATGAGATTGAGTCTCTACAATGTCTTACTGCATGCTTTACATATCATCATTCCATTTTGTTTTGCAACATATTATATAGATTTCATTGCAGATCTTACTTGCTGCCAGTGGTGTATACACAGTTGTGTGGAGTGTGAAATGGCTTGATGGCAGGGTGTGACATGGTGTGACAAAAATGCAAACCCTTAAGACAATCGCACTCTGCTACACAGTAACTCTCTGCTGGACTCAACTCCTCAAATATCAAGAAAAAGACTAGCAGGCATTGTACTTTTGACATCAGGCTATCCAACAGTGAATGAATTTTCCATTTTGGCCCAGACATTGAAGAGCTATCATCATTGCAAAAAAAAAAACATGAACTCTGGTGACCATCTAGTATTGTCATTAAAATTGATAAATCAAGCAGTGGTTCTTCACACTTTTTAGGTTCTTGAGATATTGATGTTGCATCAGCTGCTGCTTTTTAAACTGTCTGTGGTTGACAAGCTGCACTTGGAAGCAGCTGAATAAGTGGCTTAAACCTTGATTTATTGATAGTTAGATAGAGTATGTAGTTTTTGTTTGAACTACACATTTGCAATAGCTTGCTTCTCAATTTCCTATGCAGTTGCACTGGGCCCTACTCAGGATCAGAATTGGCAAATTATGCAGCTGGATTAAAAGCATGACACATATTACATGGTAGAGCATGGCTAATACCACTGAATGAACTCAAAGCAGTGCTAGACAGAGCATTGACATCAGCACCAGAGACATCCAAGCACCCAAAAAGGTCATCTTTCATACTAACATTCCTATGTGCAATTTGAGACTATTTAAATCTCAACACTCCATTAGATGTAACCATCTTTGCATGTCTAACAATAACATTTTATGCTATAGAGTGAGACTAGGAGAATTCACTGTAAATGTGATCAAAGAGTTCAACAAGAAACACATTATGAGAGCTAGAATATCAAACACCACAGACCACAATGGCCTTCAAGTTACCAAATTCTACCTACCAAGAACTAAGTGTTCCTCCATCAAAGAAGCAAAGGCATACTGGGCTGCACAAGAAGGACTGTCTGATCCTAGTGTGGAGCCCTGGAAAACCATCTGTGTATCAATCCACTTATTGGAGACTTCTATTTATTTGCTTGGAAGCACACAAAAGAAATGCAGCCACTATTCAAAAAAGAGCTCATGAAAAGAGTATTAATAGCAGCAAAAGCTGCAAACTTACCTAACTTGAAGGGACATGGCCTAAGAATCAGAGGAACACTAGAATATCTCTTGCACAGAGTACCATTTGATGTTGTTGTCATATCCCATATTCTGGACCTGATTTCCTATCCCTATCATCACCACCTTTTCATTGTGCATGCCACACCTCAGTAGGATTGGTCCTACAACCTCTGTCCATCATCCAATTTGATATCTGGATGTCTGCATTCAGTCTGTACCCCTGACCCCTGAATCTCTGGATTCTGGATTTCCAGACCTCCAGATCCATCTCTGGACCAATTTCCCACACTCTTGTCCATATCTCCTTTTAGGCATCACCACTTTTCCAGTCCTTGGATATCTATGTTTCTGTCTCTCTAATCAATCCTGTACCATCCTCATCTCTGAGTTCATTCTTAATTATGATCCATTAAATTACTAATCAGCTCTCTGCATGCTCATATATAGCCTCAGACATTTACTTACTCATCTTCTGGTGCTACCTACAGTATATAAACTCCTGTAACTCTTGGTACAACCTCAGTTCAAATATTATATGTCTATTCCCTGCTCACTCTCATAGGACTCAGGCCCTGGCCCTTGTCACTTCTGACTCAGCTTCAGGTTGACCCCTAAGTTAGAGTTCTGCCTATCCAGCACTTTGGACATGAGTCCTAACTCTTGTCACCTCCATCTGGACTTTGGCTTAATGTCTTAGTCTTAGTCCTTCCACCCATTCTTCCACTTCTGGACTTAGGATTAACCTTTGTCTACACTATTCCAGATCTTTGGATCCACTCCCCTCCAGTCCTACCTTGGACATCTCCTCCCCCTGTTTCCTTCTGCTTTAGACTTTGTCCTTAGCAGTCCTTCCTCTGTTTCCTTCTGCTTTGGACTTCATCCTCAGCAGTCTTCCTCCTGTCCTGTTCTGCTTCAAACTTCATCCTGAGTAGTCCTTAACTCTTCCTCCACCTTTGGACATATTCTCAAAAGTGTTCCTACACTCTGGACATATGTCCAGATGAGTTCCTGCAGTTCAAATATGGATCCGGATGTATTCTCACACTCTAGACACATATCCACCAGATTTCCCATGCTTGTCCAGAAGTCCACCGGACACTCTACCAGAGTAGTCTTCACCTTTGAAGTCCACCAAACTTTGTCAGACATCCTCCAGACTTCCATCCAAAATGAAGGGCACATACTCAGGTAAGGGGCACAGTATACAAGCTGAGGCCAAGCCCTTTGGATTCAACCCTCAAGCATGGTTCCTGACAGTTGTCAAAGCTATGGAAAGATGGTCAAGTGAAGCTTTTATAATCTATTTGCAGGATCACACCAGCAAACTACTAAAGGCATGTACAGGCTTGTACAAGCCTCACAAGCCCACAGCTAAGTTCCCTCTATATAAGCCTACAACTTGTCAAATTTTGGCTGAGAAGACAAAAGAAATATCACTCTCATCACATGACAAGATTGGTTATGATAATCATACATTATATTTTGCTCATGGTAGAAATTGAACTCAAGACCTCACCATTGCAGTGTATAATTCTAGCATCATTACCACTTAGCCATAAAGCCTTTAATATGATACATCTCCAATTGTATATACCATATCCATTTACCAAAAATGCGAAAATGTGAAATAAAGATTGACACATATGTCAGCCAGTTTTTTGAATGCCTTTTTGCTTCGTATCTCACATCATGCAGTAAATCAAGGGCTTTCTAATGATCCAACATTTGTCCAATTTGGTTCATAGGGTGAGGAGATATTGCAATTTTATTGTTTGTAGGAGGTAGAACACAGATTAAGTCACAGATTAAGTCATATCTCAGGCGCTTTTTTGACCAGTTTTTTGCTTTCTGTGTCACATCATGCAGTCAATTAAGGGCTTTCCAATGGTCCAACATTTGTATAATTTGGTTCACAGGGTGAGGAGATATTGCATTTTTAGTGTTTATTCACATAAGCAAAATGCGAAAATTTTATTAAGTCTTTCCTAGTGCTACTCTGATTAGGAAAAAAAATGCAAAATTGCTACTGTGGTCTGGGGAGTTTGTGAGTTTGTGAGTTTGTGAAACCTTGTGGGAATTTGTAGACATTTGTGGGGCTTGTTGCAAAATTGGTGATGCATGCAACAATACTCACACCTGACATTCAAGCATCACCAGCACTAGAGCCATTCATGCACTACACAATTCCCTCAATCCATTAGGAACAAGAGTGAGTCCATCTCCTAATCCTAGGGGCATCAACCTTTGTTGCATGTGTCATTATCCTCTTAATTTCTAGGAACATAGCTCACCTTTCTGCACCATAGGTACAAAACTGTGTTTCAAGCTGAAAAACCCTTCAGGCTTTTGCCCAATAACTCAACTACCTAGAATATCAACCACTCATCCACAGATTGATAATTGTCATACCAAAAACCCTTCTCACTAGCAATCTCCAAGTTTATGATTTCTAAGTTGATGACAAGCATCAAAAGCACATAGACTTCAGTCCAGTTCTGCTATATTTGTGTTTGAAGCGGCCATTGTACTGTATGGTCAAGTGGTTAATGAAGATGATTCACTTGGTCATTCTTACAATACATCTGGTGCTGCTGGGGTAGACTCATTTTTATCTTAATTTTCAACATGTACTCAGCAACTCACAGTTCTGGGAAATGCCATGCCATGCCAGTGATGATATGATCATTGGTCATCTAGAAGCCTATGTATAGTATGTAGGCACCAAGTGATCAAATAACATAAGGGATACCTTCACAAGTGCCTCCTGATTAATAATAACAAGCCAGAGGCCTCACTAACTTCACACACAAGCCTCAAACATAACATAAGACAAATCTCCAACTTGGATGGAGGTAAGGTCCAAGAGAATACTCTGAAACCTCTGCAGGAATAAAGTGGGAGACCTCCTGGAGAGGGTGGTCTCAGAGACCAGTTTTACCCCACAACAAAACTGAGCCTGGCTGTCATATTCTGGAAATCTCTGGATCTGGATCTCAGATTTAGAACTTAATTCATTTCGGACATTTCCTTTGACCCATTTCCTTTCTGGTAATTACCCCTATCATCCAGACTTCAGTTATAAGGTAGACGACATTGAAATTCAACTACTGCGCTACATCGCTCACGTGATGTTTCCCACGGCCAAATCTGCCTGTCGCGATTATTTTTTTTGGTTTCTACGTTCCGTTGCCTTTGTCAAAATTATATACACTGCAGTCAATCATGCCTTTCCTGCTGCATCCAAAGCCTCCATAATGGAATTCAGAAGGACTCAGTGTCCATGATACTTCCTCATAGCCCAAACTGCTTGTGGCCCTGTAAGACCTCTGGTATAGGCATCCATGAACCTTGTGGAACGATTCGCATACCTGGCGACAGTGCCGTTAAATATAGTCATTTGGTTGGAGATTGTTCCAGGCTTACCTTCGGATCTGCAACAACGGAATATCATCAAGACACACGCTGACATTTCTAACCATACTGTCATGTGCTGCCTGAAGTTTGGCAGTGAAGGCAAGAAGGTCTGAATCTGTTTGAATTTCCTGCATTTCATCATCCTCCAACTCAAGATCAGAAGTGTATACTTCTGAGTCTGAGTCTATTCCAAGCTCCGGCGTGCTTGGTCTGACAGATGCTTCCAGTGCTTGGGACTTGGCTTTAGGGGTATTTTGGTGCAGATTTCTGAGCCTATTTTTAATGCAGTTCTTCCTGCGACCCATAGCTAGCTTATTGAAATTTGTGAGCCAATCTCTCGGTCGACTTTGCTTCGCATTTTTGGTGGATTATGTAAGGTTTTATGTCACGTGATGTGGCCAAATTCTCGACCTCAGATTTTTGAAAACTTGCCAGGCTGCATCTGAAGACTATTCAAGGTGTTTTGGACGCTTTTCATAAAAGTTGAAATAATATCATAGGAAATAAGTATTCTTTGATTTTTTGACCATCATATTGTAGCCAAAGGTATCCGGAATGCATTCTTGCATGCCAATAGGCTCTAATGTGCAGTATGTTTGAGAAATAACCTGTGTGTGGAGGTGATACAAAATGTAGATGGGTTTCAATGTCGTCTACCTTACTTGTATCCTGTCTGATTACTGATCCACCCTGCCTTTTCATTTCTGTCCACATTCTATTATGATCTAAGACACTTTAGTATTATATTCCACATGCTTCGTACATAGCTTCAGGTGTTTGCTTACTTATGATTCCAGTGCTTCCTACAGTATATAAACCTTTGTAACTCTCGGTACTTCCTCAGTTCAAATATCAACCATAGTTCTGCTCATTCCTGTTCCTCCAGACCTGAGCTCAGTCTCTAGTCAACCCTCTGCTCTACCCTTGGGTAGTCTTCCTCTGTCAGTTTCTAACCAGGACTATGTCCAGATTAGTCTAAACTCTTCCATCCAACCCATATCCGGATATCGACCGGATATCATATCATAATATAATCTGGATACCCGGGTCCTGTTTATACTATCACCCGGACTCGCCCGGATCCTATCATACCCCCTAGAAATACAGGGCACATACTCAGGAAAGGGGCACAGCACACGAGCTGAGGCCAAGCCCATTAGATATAGTCCTCCTTGAGCACGATCTTGACACTGGCAGACCATGGGAACAAGAGGATAGTGCTGCCAAGGGTGGGATGCCCAGAGGGCCATTGCAATATATATTGAACTAAGCACAATGATATTGATTTATGCTCCTTAACTGCCTTGATAAGTAATTCAAGGGACAGTAAAGAACTCATGATGATTTGCTATGGCATATGCTTTAGTTTCAGTCCAACTTGTGAACATTCAGACACTAGAAGATGAACACTGACCATGACACGAAGAGATAACTGTAATCCTTCAATTTGTCTGATTAGGATTCTAAGCCTGAGCGCCAACCAACCTTGTGGTTTCCCATATGTAGCATCACTGGGGGTCAGAATAAAATTAAGGCTATCTGTTGAGTTCGAAACCAAACTACACAGCCGCGCCTATCAAGCGAGGTCTGCAAACAAACAGAACAGCACACTACCTACCATAGGTTACATCCTTCCTTCAACTTTCACATCTTCGCTGTCTGTTCTCTGTGTTGGCTGTTGACGGGAGACTACGCAACAAGTTGAGCCGCTCGCGTCTCAGTGTACAGTACTGAGCGTGAGCCTGCAATTCTCACTGGAGGCGCTTATCGAACATCTCACCAACGCACGACAGAACACGTCTTTCCTTTCTATCTCTCTTCCGATTCTTTTGGTTCATCCTACAGTCTTCCAGCTTGATACCCTGTTGTTACCCATTGCTTCCAGTGTCGTATTGTGTCACTGCAGTATCAAAATTTATTCCTGCTTGCTGGATACCATTCTACGTTGATCAACAATGTCCCCACCTACGAGTTCGGCATCTTCATCTTCAATCGCTGGCCCTAGTGGTCAGAACCCGCATCCAATGCTGGAGAACAACGAAGAGAAAAATAGCGTAGTCATCAAAGTTGGGATGGTTGGAGATTCACAGATCGGCAAGACGAGTCTCATGGTCAAATATGTAGAAGGCAGCTTTGATGAAGATTATATCCAGACATTAGGTGGGAACCCATTATCTCTTGTATCACGCCTTGCCATCTTAATGAACTGGCCCGCAGGTGTCAACTTCATGGAGAAAACGATTTCTGTCAGGCGTACCACCATCACGTTCTCAATATGGGATTTGGGTGGCCAGCGAGAGTTCGTCAACATGCTGCCGCTTGTCTGTAACGATGCTGTGGCGATTCTATTCATGTTCGATCTTTCTCGAAAGTCAACGCTAAATTCGGTGAAGGAGTGGTACCGCCAGGCTCGAGGATTCAATAAGGTGTGTTCATATTTTGTAGGATATTGTTCATTGACATTACTTATTGCTCTAATCAGACTGCCATACCATTTCTCATTGGCACGAAATTCGATACATTCGCCACATTCCCAAGAGACGAGCAGGAGGAGATCACCAAGCAGGTACGTCTTTACATCATTTAGATGACGTGATCTGGTAACAAATTTGATTAGGCAAAACGATTTGCTCGTGCGATGCATGCTTCGCTGGTCTTTTGTTCGACATCTGCGTCGATAAATGTTCAAAAGATCTTCAAAATTGTGCTCGCCAAGGCATTTGATCTCAAATGCGTCATTCCCGAGATTGAGGGTGTTGGAGAACCTATTCTGATATACGTAGATGTGTGATGATGGAATATCGACCCGGGCGACTGAAGTTGTGGAAATGAAGGGGGTCTGCATTATTGCGGGGTACCAGGCGAACAAAGGTAATGTGACGTCTTGCAGTTTTGAAGGAAAGAAGGTTTATGTTCATGTCCGCGTAGGCTGTGGCAATGTACTGCATCTTCTGAGGCATTTCATTGCATCAAACCTTGACTAGCATTCTCGATTCAGATGCCTTGTCATACACAGCTTGCAGGTCATCCAACGTCCATAACTGGAAGACTTCAGTCATTCTCTCTTCATCTTCCCTACTGTCTTTCCTTTTGATCAGTCGTTTCATCTTATCACATCAGTCACTGAAGTCACACCGCTTCCCTCCACAATCTCCGGAAATACCATTGTCATTTATGTTGTCGCTTGCTCTTGTCCTTGGTCATCCACGCAAGTCTCCTTGTTTTTTGACCCCCCCTCCCCATTCTCATCTTCATCCACCTACCTATTTACAGAACCAAACTCGCTCGAATGGCTGCCTTCTTACACTCGTTTAAGTCCTGGTATTTCCTGAAGGCAATGCCCTGTACTTTTCTATGCTCAATACACACTCACCATGTCTTAATGCTTTCCGTATGGTAATTCGTTATTTAAATCCTCCTGGATGCACCGCAGGATAGTTGCAGAAAGGCGGTTGAAATCCACTACTATTGAAATTTTGGAGCGTCTGGTCGCAGATGAATATTTGCCAAGTGCACAGGACAAGAATTTGGACTTTCAAATTCAGATCTTAGACTTCATGATAATCCGTAGTTTCTCAAACCTCACAAACACTTCATAGATACCCTCGCGAAGACCACGTACAGTGTCGCACAGGACGTGGATTCCATCGGAGAGTACTTCATTTCAAAGGTGAAAGAGATCATGTGACATGCACGTGAGCGGCGCGATGTATAGGCGTGAAGTCAGATGTACACCTTCGAACCCCCATATAAATATTGCAAGTCCCACTTCTCGTCACTCCACACCTATCTGGGCACTAATACTCAATACCTCGACTAGATGTCCTCCAACACAGGTCAATTTTGAATTTGCCCACGGCCTGCGTAGGTTAGATCGAATACTGACTTGATGTACATTGTAGTAGTGTTTCATCAGGACAAAAAACTTGAACTCTACGTGCATGCAGAATATATCAAACAACCTTACAACTGAACATGTCATGGGCTAACTTCAGTACAGATCGTGGCTACCCGCGGATAGCTTGTCAAAGGAGTCTGGACTCACTCCTGCATTAAAGCAAACGAAGGGTAGCCTAAATCCGCCTGTGCAGCAAGGGCGTTGCATGCGGAGACTAACGACA
>QLOO01004044.1:0-14210 GCA_003313855.1 Suillus sp. MG131 | reverse complement strand
AGTACGTTGGGAACGTACAACATCCCACGCCTGTATAGATTACTGTGTAAAAATATCATGAGTTCAATACACGAGGAAGCACTACACACCTTGACTTGCTTATCCAGCTGAGCACGCTTATGCTCAATACTCTTCGCAACATTCGCCGCAAGCTAGAATCGCAGGATTTCTAGTTTAAAGTGAGATTGGTGGCAGTAATAACATACCTTGAGCTGCTCAAGGACGGCCTCTGTGATCCACTTAACTTTCGCGTCCAGTGTAAGCACGTCTACCGAACATTGCGCGGACGCGTTTGAAAGACTATTAGCTTTAGAACAAAGTTGTTGGCCGTGTTGAAGTGCTTTCTTAGATTGCAGAACTAGAGAAACGAGATGAGGCTGCTCCGTTTGCTGTCCCGGTGGTGGGGAGGCCATGTCGGTACCCGTCACGGTCGTTACTACTAAGGCTGAATAGCGGGGTGGCTGTGCTAGTATTATGTATTATGACGCTCATCTCAGGATCGCTGTTCATGACCGCCATCTCATAGAAGCTCGATCTCGCTCTGATATCTTTATTTCTTAGACTAAATCATGCATTCGACCGTGCTCTGCTCGACCTGTTCATCATGCCTCCCACCCAAAGCCGACGCAGACTTATTTATGACTGAGTGCTGCGCCCGCCCCATCTGTCCAACCTGTATCAGCTCAAACCCTCGCCTGAGGAGCTATAACCCCTGCTTGTCCTGTCTGGGCGGCGTGGGCGTGGTCAGCCCGGCTTTCCCGCGGAATATCCGCAACGCGAATAATGACACAGTGCGGGATGAAGACATATTTATTCTGGGGGATGATGAAGATGATGAAGATGAAGCTCACGAGCTTGCTTCAGTGTCCCCGATCTCCGAACTCACTCCGCCTGTGTATCCATCAGCGTCATTGTCATCGTCCAGCCTGACCAGTGATTCAGTACTCATCGCGCAGACTAACGATACGTCCGCAGGACATGCGGAGGTCATAGTCACGGGCGAACAATGTATCCCCTCTAGATATTACATTAATTCTAGGGATACACTACAAGGGATTGCTCTCCGCTATGGAGCTAATGTAAGATACATTGTGTGCATTAATGGCCATCACTAACCTATGACATGCCATCGTAAAGGGTCGGGAATTATGCCGTTTGAATAACCTGCCCCCAAGCACTCTTTCTACCACCCCTCATCTACTCCATACTCGCACTTTTATCGTCCTACCACCGTCCGCCAAGTCGTTCTCCATTACGCGGGAGGCGAATCCGGACGCAGGAGCAAGGCGCGTCCGAGAGAAAGCCGAGAAGCGTTTGCAAACGCTGACGAAAGAGGTAGACTGGCGCATAGCGAAGGCATACGTGGCTCTGGCCGATGATCCTGACGAGGAAGCCGTGTATGGCTTCAAGTACAAAGAAACTGGCGCCATCGGTGCTAGTACCTTGGAAGCACGTGCAGCCGATCAGTACCTAGAAGATCAGGAATGGGAAGAGGAACAGAGAAGAGCCGGCAAATGCATCTCGTCGAAATCGCTGCCACTGCTTCGAGGCAAATGTATCGCATAGACATGAGAGCGCCACTATTGCTCATGGCGATTTACGCACGTTACTAGTAATATCATTCTTACAGATCTATCCAGCCATTACGCGCAGTCATTTATCCTTGTCGACTACTCAAGGCGCTAGTAAATTTTCGTGGGCAAGGTGATTTATTCTAATTATACTTCTCCCGTGTCGTACATCATATATATTGACACTGCAGTTTTCCAACCCTTAAATAAGAAGACAGAAACAACCAGAACAGATTCGATGGTCACTGTTTATTCTGAAACCTTACCCTCAGTATCATTCAACTCGAGCACGTGAACGTCGAAGTCTCCCCCCCAATGCGCTTCGTTGAATGAATTGGGCCAGCAGTCATCGAGCTTGCACTACCGTAGAAGGTATTCACTGCTTAGCATTCAGAAAAATCCAGATTGCCGATTCCAGTGGAGTTACCGAGTCCTGACAGCCAAGAAAACCAAGATAATGATAATGCCGGTCAACCGTCTAGATAGGGGCTACCTAGCACGGCGCATTCGCATACTATTAAAAGTTAGATCGGATGGGTCATGACACCAATCGTGGAATGTGACGTGAAACATCCCCCACTGATCGTGACGGACTCAATCTGATTGGTGGTCATTTCCAATTGTCGATTCTGTTGCTGCTCCGGTCGCTCGTAAAATGCCGCATCTGCAGAACAACTTCAGGTCTAGTCGCAGACGGGCCTATCAAGATTTAAGCCATATTACGGAGGGGCAGAATTCTAGGAAGCCCATGTAAAGAAATTTAAATGGCATGCTCAGTATATGTACGTATGTAAGTTTTTGCCAAGAGTCACTGGACGGTAATGAGCAAAATAGGACTTGACTCATGATCAGTCTGCGCTCAGTGCTCGTACTCGAGAGCAGAGCTCAGTACTCAGTCATGGTGAGTCTAAAGCTTTAAACAAAAATCTCAAGGCTGCCACGGAGTGTGCACTCAAGACAGATTAATTGGATCACTCGCTGTAAGGCGATACAAATCTCTTTCCTCCGGATTTTAGGCCCAATCTGTTAGTAGAGAAATTAATCGTAATCATGATTAGGCTACAGCCTATGTAGTAATCTCTGAAAGGCTCCTTCACAGAAATGGGACTACTCGGTCTGTCGTTCTAGGGCGGCCTTCATCTCCCTCCTCACCGTCTCTACTGCACGCTGCACTTCCACAAACGACACTCACTGTGGTCGCGGACAACCTCAGAACGCAAGTCTTCCACTGTCATCCATGCTGACGACACAATTAATTTCGCGCCACGGACACGAATAGCTATGGCTTTCAAAACTCCTTTCTTCAGTTCTTTGTGGGCTTGTAGTACACAGTGTTCGGCAACAGATTAATTAATCTTACTAAGTGTGCATATGTACCCACCAATTGTACGTACTTATTGACCAGGTCCGTCCTCTCTCGTTGAACACATGCATGTTTCACAGACCGTTAGGGCAGTCACTTTTTATACCTGCAGTGAAACAATGATCCAACTTCAACGGCATGCTTGGCAGGTCTTACATCCATAAATGGTCAGTATGGATCTCTGAACTTGTTTCACCCAGATAAGGTTAACTATCACCTTGCTCTGCATATTCTTTGTTAAAACTTATGTGGTCATATGATGATTCCCCCCAGCAATTTGCTTGAAATGCCCTGAAAAACTAACGGAATCGGGTTTCGTGAGGTCAGTTCTGCGCTTCGAGACGAAATAAAGAGATAAAAGAAGGCCAGTAGGTAAATGCATTGCATCTTTTGCCCACTCTCCCTCCATCTCGTGCTCATGTATCGCGACATCAAACCTCTAGTGAAACCAGTAGTTCCAACGTTCCCCTTGGATGATTCGTTATATCGTCTAGACCCCGATGAGATTGCCTTCTTCAAGAGACAGACTGGCATTCAAGATGAAGTGGCCCTGAAGACACATATAATTGATGTGCAAAAGGAGGCATACCAGGTGCTCTGCGGGTTATCTGAAGACTGGTTGAATATACTTAACGCGATTTGTAGGTTGCTCCCTATGCTTGTATCCGAGGATTTGATTTCTTGCAGTGAGTGGCAACCTAGACTTACGAAGAAGATTGTTACTCACAAATTTTCGTGACGTTGTAGCCCAAATATATCTAAACTACATATCTACAACCACATCTTGAAGCGTGGTTCTGAAGGAGCAATACTACTTGATGTCGGTTCTTGTCGTAAGTAGACAACACCATATATCTCGCATGTCCCTCCTGATTTATTTTCGCAGTTGGTGCCGATGTCAGGAAGGTAGTTGAAGATGGATTTCCGGCCCACAACGTCATCGCTTCTGACATTAAAGGAGGTTAGTTCCTTCAGAATCTTTCCTCCCTGTCACTAACAAATCATTTTGAATGATAGCATTTTCTGAGTTAGGACGCAGCCTCTTTAAATCGAGCTCGGAGCCGATTTTGTTTATCCCTGGCGACATATTTGACCCCGCATTTCTATCGATTTCGCAGCCAGCCAGCTCTATCCCAGAGGGTACGATGCCGGACATCCAAACGCTGCGGTCATTAAACGACCTTCACGGCCGCGTCGGTGTCATCCACGCTTCCAAGCTATTTCACCTATTCGACGAGAAGAAGCAACTTGAACTTGCTCGCGCCTTGGGAGGCTTGCTATCTTGCGAATCTGGCTCCACGATCTGCGGCACTCACACAATTGCACCGGAGAAAGGCATCGTTCGTCACACAGTGCTAGGTGTCGATCTCACCTACTTTTGCCACTCCCAGGAAACTTGGGCTGGTTTGTGGGATGGCATCGTGTTTGAGAAGGGTCAGGTGAAGGTTGAGATGACAACATCGACCGTTGATGTAGGCGGCATTCTATTCTGTCTTCTACATTGGTCTGTTACGAGACTGTGAGAGCAGATCTTGTCCATTCACAGAAGAGCATGACCATTTACATAAGTTCCGACTCGGATAGTCCATTACCCCTTCTATTTACGACGTTACCCACTGCAGTTACTAGAAACAACACATCCGCCCTTGCAGCGATGGCGCGCAGTACTTTGCGTAGCCAACTCATGAGCGTCCGCACGTTCTCAATAACGGTCGATGTATCTCGGAGGAAATCGCCACTAGTACCCATAATGAATGACTTTCTTCCCATAATCCGCAGGAGCCCTCAGACCCAAATTTCTGGCCGACATCAGCGGCCACTTCAAGTTCGGTAGGCGTCCCTGCGAGTAATGGTTGTTGCTCTTCTCCCTCTGTAGTCTAATGAGGTTGATCAAGCGGCGCGAATCCATGCCCATCTCACGAGGTAGGCCATGAGGATGAGGCTTGTGCTTCCCATCAACTTACAACTCAGGACGCTGTTTGACGCAGGGAAACACTGATAGAGCGATATTGGGGGAAGTCTGAATGATCACCACTTCGCTAAAGACGACAACGCCGAGTCCTTGTATACGCCTGTTATTCATGCCAATATTGCTTGATAGCCGACCTCAACCCCTTACTATCTCAGCGTGATAACTTGCAAGATTCGAAGTGGCAGTGGACGTCAAGGTGAAAGTCGAAATTGACGCGGAGATGAAACGCAACGGAGATTAACAGAACCATTAGGCCTTTGGACACGGATAGACGGATAGACAGGTCTATTGTCAAGCCGAAGAGCAACGACGATGCAATATGGTCGAGCGTCAATGTAATAAAAATACAATCGAGAAGGTCAAGGACCTCCGAGGCACAGCTAGGTTGCGCACATGGTCACGAAGCCATGATTACAAGCGGGCATTCTTGGGCATCTGTCGAATTGCCTGTCTCACTCCGAGGTCGCCGAGTACATCTTCCGCTATGATTCTTCAGTTCAAATACCACCTTCAGCCATAACAATACTGTGACACTAACCTCCGCCGAGAACCGCATCGAAGGGAATCGTGCGATGATACTATCATGGGCATGGTCAGTTGATCTCCTTGCACGATAAGACGAAGTGAAATTCTCACATGCTCGATGTACTGCCCCATACCGGTCTTCGTGATACCCCGTCCGCCGAATATCTGAACGGCATCGGTAGCTGTTTCTTGAGCACACCTCGTTGCATACATCTTGAGCAGACCGATTGGCCTACGGAAAATAACGTGTGAGCGAAACGCCACCATGGAACATAGCTAAGATCATACCCCGCAAGCTTCTGTGCCTGTTCCTTGTAGGTCTGTGACATACGTTAAGCCCCTAATACTTCAAGAGGATAGAACGAAACTACCATATTGCACATTTGCATAGTTAAATTTTCAAGCCAATTCTGAACACTTTCCGTACGTGAGATCATGGCAGCAATCTTCGATCTGATTACCGCCAGTGAGGACAAGGGTTTGCCAAATGCCTTGCGTTGATTGATCCATCTTGCAGGTGACGCAGTCAGCTAATGTTTAAAAAGGAATCAACGAACACACTTTAGGCATTCCTCAACGATCAATCGCTGACCTCTAGCGGAAGAAGCGCACATCACCCAACGTTCGTGATTAAAATTGCTGTATAGCTATATAAGTCTCTCAATTCATATCGTTGAAAATGATACACACGAGAGAATGACGAAGATTCCTCCACCCTCGGGTCCGAGGGTATTTTCTATAGGGACCTTAACGTTATCAAATGTGACATAGGCGGTACCAGCTGATGATGAATAGCTCGTTTTGATGGGTTTTGTCTCAACACCTTCCGAGCGTTCCACCAAGATGACAGTAAATCCCGTCTGCGAAAATGGTTACTCGATCATTTCATTTCGACAGCGCAAACCATAACTTACATCCGTTTTGCACCCCACAGTGAAGCTAGTGGCAAATTAAGTTCGCGCAGTATGGGTTCAACATTTGCACTTACTAGTCGGCAAAACTGCAACCCAAGTCGCGTTAGTAAGATGAACATGAAGATTCTACAACTACTTCACTCACGTCCCGTTGGTTATCCACTTCTTCGTGCCATTGATGGTCCAATACTTCCCGTCTGCACTCTTTGTTGCACGAGTCTGTAGGCCGGCAACATCGCTTCCCGAAAACGCCTCAGATATCGCTAGGCAAATAAACTTCTTGCCAGAAAGCACTTCAGGAATGATCTTCGATTTGAGTTCCGGCGATCCAAAGTTCATTATGGGTGGTAACCCTATGACAGCTCCGCTTTGTAGACCTGCGCATCTCCTAATCAGTATCCGAATGACCGGAATCTAAAATTGAAGATATGTCACCATCGCCATATCCACGCTGACCGCAGCGAGATATCTCCTGTATGCAGACAAGCTAGACTGAAATTAGAATCTTGGCAATAAAGTTTGACTACCACTCTCACCTCATGGAAGTAATCAAACTAAGAACATTACAGGTGTCAAAAATCGGATACAGGTTCAACCGAAGCCCCTTACCTCCTCAGGAGACACAACACCACCCATAAGGGTGAGGCCTTTCAAGTGTTTCCCCGGGCCAATGCGCATGGCATGTATGTTGAGCTCTCTACAAACGTCCACGTAAGAATGAAGGGCTTATGCGTCAACTCAACGGACAAACGCCATAGCTTTGATTACATGGGCACTTGGCCGTTTGCCGTCTTCCTCATGCAGCTGGGTAATGTGCATGAGAATTTACCATGGCAGCAAGTCGTAAGACTTACCAGTGCATCCGGGGTAATAACTTCATCCACAAACACTCGCATTGCTGCTTGTAAGCGTCGATGACTCTGTTTGATGATCATGAGCATTGAATCCATATAGATTTGTCGTGAAATTCACCTCCTTAAAGTAAGGACTGTAGTACCCAGCACTGAGCCAGGTAGGCTCTGCATATGGCACATCACTGAGCTTCCCAGGCTCTCGAGAATACATAACGCTCCTCGCTCCTTCAATGCAACCTATTTGTAAACGAGCATATTGTGGACGCGAAAGAATTTCATGACGGTGGAGGCTGTAAAACGCCTCGGTGGCATCCTGACCAGCTGAGACTTATTTAGTTTGTTAGACACTGAATCACGAAAACAAAATGTACCTATATCTTCTTCTGAGAATACCGCAGCACCCCCTGGGTGCAAATCCTTGAAGCGAGTGATATTGTACACCTTGCTATCAACAATGATCCACTTGACAGGCATCAGACTCAGCCAGAAAAATAAAGCAGACTGAAGCTCTTACCAAGTCATCAGGCTTATTGTGCTGTGTAGTATCTAGGTTAGATGAAGCTTCACGCACACAGCATGTTCTTTGACGCACCTTTGCCACCTCTTCACAGGTGAATAACTTCAAGTCCTTTGATGCCATGTTACGCTTCAAGCTTGAGGACGACCGTCTGGGTGCAGGTGCTTGCACAGCTCGAACTTCATGAAATCACATGATAGTTAGCATCTGAGTCCAAACTCCGGATCTATTTACAAACGTACCACCGTGGCAGTACCAATAACAGCTAGGACCGCTGGTCAACGAAAAGCATCGCGAGAGAGCAAGCAAACGTTGTCAAAGGTTGGTGAATTGATCACTATCAGTCATTCGATGGTTTTCATTAATGTGTTGTCTGTTCGAGAAGCGAACCTCAAAATTTCATCATTTGAAATTAATACCCTGGTTATTACAAGGTTCGCACACTAGCAGTACCTAGAGTCCTAGACCCCACTAGGCTCGAGTCGCTCCTGTTCCCTGACATTCGCTGGTATTTTCCCGCTTGATCATTCTACGCCATGATAACGTTGATTCAGAAGACTTTCACTGGTACTTAGGCTTGCCTCATCTGAGTCCGATGGTTGTGTCGATGCAGCCAACCGTATTCAGACTCTGGACGGGGCGCTTGGGGGTGCTGCGGTTGGTAACTTGATTGATACGCTCGCGATGGATAGAAACTCTGACCAGCGTTGTCTGTCGAAACAGTCACTAGCACTGGCAGGTGACTCAGAATTAGGCCGCATTTCGATCCTCCCCTTACGCCACCACTGGCACGGCGTCGGGATCACTGCAGTTATGCCAGCCTTAGTCCGAAGCGAAGGACCGGCTCGGAAGTACTTGTTGACCGCGCCGCCTGGTATATTGCAACTAGTATGTTAGTCACACTTGCCAGAGCACGGGGTCATCGGCATCTTGATCAAACTCGCAGGGCCAATTCTTGCATTAGTTTGAGGGGTCTTTGCTCCTGCCCAATGATCGATAGTATCCTTCATACCAGCCGGAGACACGTTCTACATGCAGTGGTGGCCTTCAGCCTTCGAGCTTCAAGCGGCTTGCTGGTGACCGACCCACCAGTATTACATGCAACGGTGATTTTTGCCGCATGCGTGATATCACGGTAGCTTGACCTAATACTTAAGTACATGGCTAGTCATGCATTAGTCAGATTGGCACACAATGTGACGGCGGCTGCCCATCGCCGTATCTTCCGATTTCGACCCATGGAGTATCCATGCTTCTTGATAATCCATTCGCCGTCTGCCCTTCTCTTTTGATGATTAGGTGCAACACGGCTTTCGCGACAGGCGTCAGTACTCCGGATCGAAGGTGTCAAAGGCTACTGCCAAGCATTTTCGTTCATAATAGTGCGTGAGTTCTGTTCTCCTCGAGGATGTAATAAGACTGAAAGGGTAGCGGGGATTCCCCTCGTATTTGTGAATCCATTATTTGTTTTATTACGACCAGCACCGTGACATCCGTCTAGAGCTAGTCTAGAGCTGTCTGAAAACGGATCCGGGAGTCTAGCAGCTCTTGCATGCATTACTAAGGCGTCGTTTGGTGTCGTGAGCATCAACTTCCTTGTGTCCTCAACCTCGGGCACTGGCTGCCCGGTAGCCGAAGCATTGCAAAATTTGCTTATCATGGGTGGAAGCTTTGCTGCTCGACAACGACAAAGTGTTTGTATGAGGATTTTCAATTATACTCATGACCATCACTTCTTAATTCATTCACCTTAGTAGCGGTCCCACATTGTCGGGTTCCGTTTGTGTATGCTTTCAGCCTACCTGGATTGCGCAGAAGACCATCGTCGTGTGGCAATCACTTGTCGGTCCGCCGCTGAAGTCGGCAAGACACTCGTTAGGGTCGCCATCTTCAGATTCATTTTCGGCGTTGAGGTGTTAGATGCACCGACACGTGTGCTATATCATTTCACAGATGCGTAACACTTATCTTCCATGGCAATAGTGAGCAAACGGATTCTCAGTGTCTACGAGTCTGTTTCACCACGCTTCAATAGAGATGACGAATACCTAGTTGATTCGAGTCCGCAAGGTTGCCCTTGCCCCAGACGTCAGATCTAGCGTTCATTTATTCCATCAGATGATGTCACTTTGGCAGTCACGTCCAATAGATGACGACGCTCCACAATCACGACGCTCATCCAGTTCCCTTTTTGTCAAGTGATGCAGGCATCCTTGTATCATATTACGAGAGCATGGGTCCCGCGAAAGGTTTGCCTTTCTCTGTTCAGCGAAGAGAAGTTGCCGATACCTCATCCACACCCTCGGCCATCTTCTCTCACCTCGTGGTGAGTTTGTGTGGGTCATGATTACGCTCGTTCCTACGCGACTGGGCTTCTCCAATATGTATCGAGAACTTCTTTTCATATGATGACCATCGTATTGCACCATTACGCTCTCGTAATTTTACGATATCCGAAGTGATATTCTGGCTCGCCTATTACATAGGAGCTTTCAGATCTGGTGCGCCCGCCCATTATGCCTCTGAGATTTTGAATGGAATCTCACCTGCAGGATTTGTTGCGGGGTCAGAAGCTTCTTCACAAATATAGAAGATTCGCTGTTCTCGAATCACTTGATATTTTGGGGTGTTTATGACAGTTTGAGTCTGTCCAAAGTTCTGACGCTGCCATGATGGCACGAGACTGCAATTTGTCCGATCACACAGGCAAGTGAGCATCACCCTCTGATGTGCAGAATACCCCGGTGTCCTTTGACATCCGTGAGAAGGTGGAATGTGTATATCGACGCATTCGTCGCGCTGATCTTTTATCACCCTAGCTTCGCCTTATAGAGTGGGATTATCCCCGCCTCGCCTCGCGGCTCCCCGCACGCTCCAAGGACACTACTTGGAGCTTAATACTGCCCCCGTGCGTGACATATCCCATTCGTTTCCCCCAGTCTGCAACTAGAGCAGGGTTACGAGGGCCTTTAGTCCGAGGATAACCTTGTATACTGTTTCCATCTGGCGTCGGAATCTGCCATAAGATGATCACATGCATCCTCGATTTTTGTAGACGCCTCAAAGAAACTGAATGGATTATATCAGAAGTTTTTGGTCTCGTTTTTACGTGAAGACTTGGTTCCTACCCCTCTCGACTATCTCTACATGTTGCCAATTATGAATACGGCAGTACTTTGCCACGTTTCGTTCGATTTGGACCATACGTGTCGGATGCAGCTAATTATTACTCGAGAGGTCTCTTGGCCTTTACGACGATGACCTCCAAGTAGCATGATTGAACTCCGAGTCTGAATGGAAGGTCTATTTGATTCTGATCTAGTCCCTGGGCCTGACTGTCTGAGTGTGAATCTATTCAAAGCACTCTTCCGAGTCGAACATATCAAGGCACTTCAAATTTATCCAGTGAATCTAATTCAATCCCTGACGAGCGTCCCCGCCGCAGAACGTGTTCCCCTGGGCAGATGCACCCTATGATGAAAGAACTAAAACCGCGACCAACACCGTTATCAGCGCGCGCTTACTGAAATAATTTGTCAACCTTATCGCTCGAGTCCAATGCAGGGAAATTGAATGGCCGTACTACTAACATTGGTCCAAGTGCGTATGGAAGGGGTACTACAGCAGCTTTAGAAACGACATTATGCATGTTGAGAGCATGTTGCACAGATTCGATCGATCATGGGTATTATTTTCTTCTCTGGATCTGCGGGCTTACGGCAGGGACCAGACAACTTGTACAAATTGTCACGATGTTGGCCTGATTGGTGTAAGAGTGGGATAGAGCCGGCCAAGAAGGAGCGCTTTCCGAAGTGCGGAAGCGGTGAAACGGCTGGATGGTGGCTGCGTCGTGTTCTGAGGACCCTTGGCAACTTGTAAGTAAGTGCTGACCACGAGGGTTGTGCCAAATTTGCGATCAGTTTGGCCTCATGCTGGCCGGTCCTTCATGACCATTTCCGTACTACCCTTATCAAGGACTGCGAGTCTAAACGGTAGTGACATCCCATGGATACTAGATGAGATCACGCAGTTGCTCTCAATGCAGGCGCGCCCGTCACAAAGCTCCGGCTGCTCTCTTGCATTACACCATGGTTCGATATGCTCTCCCACGATTACTTCGTAAATGGGTTTCCGCTACACCGAAGATGCCTTACCATATGTATCCAATCATATTGGTCAATCGGTGTGCGTATAAAAGCATACCACGTCAATCCGAGTCAGACCCATTCCTCACTACCATTTCGCGTTTGTCTTCTATCCATAACGATCCACACTCACCAACCACATACTTCAAAATGTGCAGCATGGAATGGTACGTTCCCCTCCCACCGAAAGTCATGCTTGTCAATGACCAACGTCCCTTCCTTGCAGTTTCGGTGATCAGTACAGAGGATGTGGGGTGCGTTACTCCGAGCTTTCTGCGAGCCATGACCTCTTGACAACCACGATGACACCATTTAGCATTACGTCCGAATCTATCAGACTGGAATTACATACGATTGTGCCCGGCCGAATTGCAAACTAAGTGCAGCGCATATGCACAAAACCGCCAAGAACTGCGGGTGTAACATGGTGCGAAAACACGCGCCTCCTGGTTTTGGCCAGTCTTCTTATGGACATTACTCGCTTCCAGGAATTTTCTGATCACCGCAGAGTTCGCAACCTATTCCAAACAAAATGCGAAGCCTGCCTGGAGTATGAGGGTGGAGGTTCGGATGAATACGGCCATCGAACGGGACGCCATTGGTGATTCATCAGCATACAATTACCATACTCCCGAGGTGGTTGTCATCGCCTCTACTTATCCTGCTACCTGCCATCGTACTGCTTTCGCCACTAATTATGATATCCCCCCACTCGGACACTTGACTGCTAGTTGCTGTGCTATTAGCTGTGTTCATTGCATCTGTCAAAAGATACTACTCACTTACAGTAACCGTTGTATTCTTACGGCACAGTTAGCATCTTTGGGAGCGCTTTCATTTGTAGAGATAGCTCCACATCTTTTATACAGAAAAGGGGTTAATGATGTCGATCCATCAAAGGGAAGTCGTGGTATTGAATATACCCCAAGAAAGTGGCACGCCTTAGGGGCGTGGCCATGGGGGGCCTGGAGAAACATATTAGGAATTTGTCATTGGAATCGTACTCACTACGGACTAAGAACAGGGTGGCGATGACATGTCCAGGGAATCCGAAATACCAATAATCAGTCCTACGGTCAGTCCGCCACCGATGAGGGAAATTATCTACCCATTGGCATGTCCGGCATCTCGGCGACCCAGAATAAAAACGAGGACAGGGACTAGAAACGTTTGCCTCCTCGTTTCAGCGGCTGCCTCGTCCCTCGCTTAGCGGCAGCTCCGCTCTTGATTGCTGCTGCGCGTCGTTTGCGCTCTTCCTCGCTATCGTCGTCATCTGAACCCTCAGGACGCTTGAGCTTCTTATTTGGACGCAAGAGCGAGGAGTCGGACTCTGATGCAGGGGCTTCTGTCCGGCTGCGACTGCGGCCGGGCAGGGCCGGGGAGGCGTCCTTAGACAGGCTAGCCGAAGGAGGCTGCCCTGAGATGCGGAGCTGATGGTTGGGGGTGGGAAAGTTGAGTAGGGTCCGCTGCTTTGGCGCAGCCCCTTCGGCCTCAGACTCAGTGGCAGAATCTTCCTGCTGTGGCATTTCAGGCGGCGTGGACTCTTGCAGAGGCTCCCTATCGTGATCCTGGATCAGACTTTACTTAGCCAGGGTGAGTAGATCTCCGATCCGAGAAACCTACATGTGGTTTGTGGTCTGGATCTCGGACTGTTATTTCGGGCGACGAAATTTTATTTGCCATGGGCGCGCGAAGGTCCGGAGTGCCCGCGTCAGTGATTATCGCAGCTTTCGAGAAAGGTCTGTGTCATGCCAGGGTAGCGTTGAGCATCTATTAGCACTTACGAAGCTCAGGTAAGAAGTTGAGCATGGCCGTCATGCGCCGAA
The DNA here is from genome assembly GCA_003313855.1 of Suillus sp. MG131. Lineage (NCBI taxonomy): Eukaryota > Fungi > Basidiomycota > Agaricomycetes > Boletales > Suillaceae > Suillus > Suillus sp. MG131. Next base: position 523 of record QLOO01004044.1, on the reverse strand, counting down.
GGGTCGTCGCCACACGTGGCTTCGATAGCGCGTTCCTAAGATGTGTATCGACCGTCCTCCTCGCAGTACGTCCAACTTTATCTGTTGCCTGGTACAACGTAAAGCGCCGCAAACGGAAAGGTGAGTGATGAAAGTATAGACAGACCTTTTCGAGGTCTCCCGGCGTAAGATCACCCAAAACATCGGAGGACGAGAACGCGAGGTGATGAACGCTTATCAGGGGCATGATGATATGTTTTGATATGATTTCAGCGGACACTTTGGGCCCGAGAAAGGCGGGCTCCCACCGCCACTTCCAGTTATTGCATTCCAGCTCGAGCGCCAAATCCTATATGAACGTATCAGGGCGTATCACATCTCGACAACCAGCTGATAAGGTTACCCCCAAGATAGGTTTTGTCAGCTCCAACGTGAGTCCCAGAAAACCACCGAGTGAGTGCGCGCGGCCTAGGAGCATTAGGTGACGGTCTCGCCAAGATTCTTCATCATCCGTATCCGGGAGAGGAGAAATGGAGAGCTTGTT
>QLOO01004040.1:0-20886 GCA_003313855.1 Suillus sp. MG131 | reverse complement strand
CAAAAGCTCAAATACTTATGTCAAATGTTCAATGACATCACTAGCATGGATACATTCCCTTTCTCATCATTGGACTTCATCATTAAAACACTGGGTTCTGTACAGCATGAGATGTGGACAGCTTGGTCCCTTCTGGACAGCTCACTCAGTGGAATCTACAAAGGATACTTTTGTCATACTTTGTAGTGTGGCTCTCACATCATATTGAACCTCACTCTGTTGACACTTATCTCTTGGGCATTGTTGCTTGCTTAGAACATCATTTTCCTCAAGCATGTGAAGTCTGGAAGTCACTACTCATCACTTGAACTCTCAAAGGTTGCAAAAAATGTCTGTCTAAACCTGTCAATTAAAAAATCCCACTCTCCTTCACTGATCTCAGTCATGTGATTGACACCTTCGTGACCCCTGCCAACTATGATGACATCTTGTTTGTCACCTGCTCATCACAGGATTCAAGACTCTCCAGTGCTTGGGTAAGTTGGTCTGGCCTGATGCTGTCAAACATCAGTCTTATTGCAAAGCAGCCTTGCAACACATCATCAAAATCAGCCATGACTCTGTTCATATACTTTACCTTATCAGAAGAACAGCAGTTTGAGTAGTGGTAGCAATATCTTGGTCTTATACAGGCAAAGTCCATATGTTGATGCCTTGGTGCTTGTCACACAGTATGTTTCTGTTCTTGATGAACAATTTTGATATCATCTGCAGCTCTGGGTTAATGCACAGTGTAGCATTCATACAATGAGACTCAGTAGAGGCTATATCTGATGTGACTGGACCAACTAGTGCTGCTAAAGTCCAGTGTAGGAATCACCCTACACACAGCCTTGAAAAGGTCTATATTGCATACCCTCATTAAGTATTTTGAAGTTTTGACCAAGCCGAGCCACAGATGGCCTATGCGCACCCATAGTTGAGTGTGACCAACTGACCTGTGATCCCCTTTGTACCTGGCCATCTATGTCCATCTCATGTCCACCTATCTTCACATCAGGAAAATATCAAATTCCTTTTTGTCCTTTCATCAGTAAATTAACATATTTCTTGATCTGCCTTTTTGGTAACTTGCCACCAGTTAACTTCCCAAAAAGGTGTGGATAAGCCATGCACAAGAATGGCAACACCCACTTGCCACAAGCAATTTTAAGTTGAAAAAGCAGATGCCTCCTCTTGACTGGACCTTTTCCATGCTTATTTTGGCATTTTTTCAATGATGTTGCCTTTGTAAGTAGAGCAAATGCTAGCAAATAGTAGCAAGTAATAGTTCTTATTTCACTTATTTTTGAATTGTTCATGACTTATTCACACTTTTTGAGAGAAACATGACTGCAAAACATTACATTTTCAAGCAACAAGTAGATTAAGTACAGAAAAAGATATTAAAAAGGAGCTTCAGAAGCAATAGCACTGGCAGCAGCAGAATAATGAAGTAGCATGATAGTAATGCTCATTGAATCCTTAATAATGAGATCATCACAATTCAGTTGGAATGTTGTTGGAATGAAATTGTCATGACATTGAGATGAAAATATGACTTAGTTGTAATGTCATTAAAATGATAATACAATCTAAAATGCTCATCACATCCTTATGAGACTGGTCAGAATGTCATCAAAATACAGTTGTTATGGTGTGGAGATGACACTGTGACTCAATTGTAATAGCATTAAAATCTGCATTAAAATAACATGATAATGCTGATTAATATGTTGACTGCATTTGACATCACAACAAACATCAAATTTTGCTTCTGTGGTGACCCCAGATTTGCATGTGGTACACAACTCTGGATTTGTGCTGTATGTGTGTGATGCACCAAATGTTTTGACTATTTACAAAACCTAGTTCTCATCATCATGATGGCACCAGAATGAGTGTGAGTACAAAGAATTTGCTTTTTTCTTCCTTCTCCCCTGCTCTAATTCTATTGCATCTTCCAGGTTCTCACAATCATTACCCTTCTCCTCAGGTACCATGTCCACTACAAAGTCCATGGTCTCGACTTCTTCTTTGGAGGTAAGCACTCCAACTGGTCTCTCAGATCCTGTATGAATGTTGCCACTCAACATGTCTGCAATAACAGATGAACATGGCACATCAGTATCATCACCCTCTGGGAGACCATCAAGTTCTGCCTCATTGCCAAGGACCTCTATGCCATCACCATCTGTTTCCTTCTCTCCTGTTTGCCTGGTGAGTTTGTTCCAAAACTCTGGTTTATCATTTTTCAAATTCCTCAACTTCTCTCATGCAGTATAACTGGTGAGACTTTGGTATGAGAGGTTAAGTCATGCACATGACATATCTCAAACAACTAAAACAAAACTTGAGTGCCTTGATACAATGGTGAGTTTTTTTACTTACCTTTCTCATGATGTCCAGTGTGTTTACAGTGTTGAACACATCCCACAGCCATGTCATGCTGCAATCACAAAGAACTCCAATCCACTTATCAATGACAAGGTGCATCTCCTCACGTGCAAGCTGATCCAACATTTCCAAGACTATGTTGCTATGATATGAGCACTTCAAAAAGTGTTTGAAGACTCACTGGATCCCAACATCACATGGCTGAAACAAGCCAGTGCAACCTCCAGGTACATAGTGCAACCCAATAGTTGGGTGGTGTATCTTCATCCATGACTGTAACTCTTCTGACCTGTGCATGAACCAGACATCAATTTGCCAGATTGTCTTCTGTGTCTGTGGTAGACCTAGCTCTTGCTTCTTCTGCTTGAAGTAAGGAGCAATGATGTTGTCAATGAAGGAGTGCATGGTCATGTGTATTGACCAATAAGTTTTTGTATTTGAATGTTCAAATTGAAATCTGGTGCTGATACAGTTTTCATAGTTTGGTGTGGACTGGCTTGGGTGGGACCCTTTTGAGTAACCCTGATAGATGGCTTGCAGGGGCAGCATTGTGCCATCATTTGAAATAGAAACCATGATAGTAAATGCTCATTTCTTGTCATTGCCAACAGTTGAAATTTGCTTTGCTCCAGTTTTGCCCATGTGAGTTGGGAGCCCTGCACATACACAACCTGGGTTTGGTTGGAATTAATGCAGAGTGTGGAGGGGATATCTTCCTCTTTGATGGTGTATGCTAATCAAAGGAATGAGTGCTCACATAATTCTTCACAATTTTCAGGTATCTTTTGTGCAGCTCAAGTTGCATGTCTCTCCAACCAATCTAAGGTATGATGTAACCAGCATCATATGAATGCATTGGAGTACTGAAATTGGGATTCATCTTTAGCTTGCTGATGAAATATCTGTGGTGCCAAATCCAATGAAGGTACAACAATTCAGATGGTGAGTCTGAATATAGTTGGGTCTGACTGCCTAGCTGCTATGTCTCAGTAGACAATGTTTGACCCTAAAGGGTTTCTGGTCCAGGCTCAAGGCTCAGAGAGAGGAAAATAGTCACTACTGCTAAGGGTTCATACTGGTCACTGGTGAAGAGATTACATGATTATGTAAGCACCAAAAGTGCGAACATAAGAGTAAGGTAAAACAGTCACTACAAGCCTAGTCAGGAATAAGTCTCTACACCAAGATGACAGCAACCATAATTGCTCGAATAGTTATGAGGGTAAGGACTGCTTTGCCTTCCTGAAGTCCTTCCAGACACTTGATGATGACTTGCTCAACAGCTGGGTAATTTGTCTAGATTGCATTAGGGTGGGTCGACAATGAGATACTTGTGCAGTAAACATACCAAAATCCCCTTTGTATCTCCTTTTGAGTGGCCCTAATGATTACCTAGCTCCAGCATACAAATTGCAGCATTTGTCCATCTTGGCTTTTCCATTTGGTTAATCCAGCCCTCAACTGTTGATCGTGTGAGGCCTTTGAAAATTATGGGGTCTTTTTGCTGTAAGTATCAAACAAGATGTGATGAGCTCCACATGACTGATGGATGTTTAGCAGCATTGTCAATGTGAGCCCATGTGAATAGGCCATGCCAGTTATGGTAGACTGCATCCTGCTTTTCATGTATGCACTTTCATCCAGGTTTATGCTTTGTGTTCTGATGCTGATACTGATGTTCTCTTGTAGCTTGATTGGGTCCTGACAACTTTGCAATAGAGGTTCATGCTTGCTTTGCTGTACTGTCTTTCATAGTGGTCATATCTAGTACACATTGCTAATGTCTCATTAGTCAAATGCTCAAGTACCAAACCAGATAGCTGCACACCTTGAGATTCTGTTTGGTTCCTCCAGGACTCCATTCACCCCTTGTGTTTTCATCATCATGCTGTTGCTGGCAATGTTTCTGCTGCCTTTTCTTATTCTCTTTCCTAACCACTATTTTTCACCTTTTGTTTGCTATCTCCTGGTATTCCTGAGCCTGTTGCCATCCCTCATCCAGCTTGGCTTCAACCTTGGTGAGTTGAGCACAAAGTTCTTCATGTGTACAAGGCTTTAAGAACATAATTAGGCCACATGCATGCCCAGCCTTTTGGTCTTCAATAGCATTGTGAATTGCAGATTGGTGTGATTCTTTTGTATGTGGTTTTTTGTCTGGAGTGATGGATGTCATGCTCAGTTCCTCTGACTCTGAGTTGAATGAGTAGCCTAGGGATGTATCAGGGCTAGCATTGGCATGTGGTGAGTCATCTGCTGTTGGAATAGGTGACAAGTCAAATGTTGAGCATTTTTCACCAGCGAGTGCAGGCACAAAATTCTAAAAAAATGTAAGTACTTGTAATATTGTTCCAAGTCAGCCAAGCTACATGTCTGATTGAGGTGCCAGTCAATCACATCTAGCATGACTTTGAGCCTGCCATTCCTAACTTGTGAAGCCAGGATCAAGGGGTATTCTGAGGAAAGAACATGATGTGCAAGTGCATTAAATGAGAGAAGCCTGCATGAGAAGCTATCCTGCTGGTGGGTGATGATAAGCAATTTTTCTTCAAAATGTTGACCAGTGTGATGGTGTGTCCACCAGTGTAGCACTGTGAGGAACCCAGCCAAAGGCTTTTTATAGATGGAATCACCATAGAAGATGGTAGAGGATTTGAAGTTGATGATGACTGCAGCCCAGTGGTTGCCATGGACATTAACCAGGAATCCAATGCAACTGCTGAGGCCTGAAGCCATTGCATCTTCTGTTTCACATGCACATGCAAAATAGCAGCCCTCATATTCCCCAGAGCTGTATATTTCATATGCCTTCTTCAAGAAGCCATAGAAGTAAATGTTCTCAATCTCAATCTTTTTCTGTTGTGGCTGATGCTGAAGTCTCCTCTGCAGTAGGTCAAGCATCTGATTTTCATGGACATCTGACAGCCACTCATTAATAGCATATGCTATTAGCTTGATAACTGGCTCTGCAACAGCAAAACCACCAAGTTTCCTAGACCACAAAATGCAGGTAAGAGCATTATAAATCTTTGTAACCAATATTCAAGCTTCTTCACCCTCCTTGTTTTTCCATAGCTGAGTCCTCCTTTCCATGTTGTCCTCAGCCCAGATCCATGGTTCAAGATGTTTGTGACAAAGCATTGCAACTTCATGTCAGTAGGTGAGAACCCAGAGTGGAAGTCATGTCTTGGTGGCATCACCTGTAAGATGTGCACACTCCAGTGACAATGCTCCATTCTCTACAGCCTTGGAACTTGATTTGGAAAGCATGTTGAGTGTTTGTGTCAAGGGGATAGGAAAGTCTTGTATGAGCTGGGCATCACAAAGGGATGGCTAATCTTTAGTGAAGAATGCTTCAACACTTGTATGTTTTGTAGCCACTATGATGGCAGGAAATTTGAAGGATAAGAATTTGAGTATGGACAGGTTTTTTTGGGAGAGAATCTGAATGAGAGCATCCTTTGGTAGCTCAAGGAGGAGGTGCATGTATTGAGGGGCTTTAATGGCATTCATTTCAATACAATGTTGTTGTCCTTAACCTCTGAAATGAATCCTTAATGTTTTGTGCTTATTATGCTACTGCCTAATTAGAAATATTTTAGATGTGGTGTTGAAAATTTTTAGCATGTCACACATCACAGGCCTAAGTGTCAGAATGTCAAATTGACCTGGCATGTCACAGTCACATGGGGGTGTTGAATTGAGTTGATTCCTACAGTATATCAACTACCTACAGGTATTTCTCTACCCTACAAATATATACAAACACATGTTGCATGGTTTCGCAACTGAAAATTTATATGCAAACAACTGTATCTGCCAGCCACTGCTGAGAGGTTGAAGAAATAAAGTTATGCTGGGATTGAATTTTCGCTGGAGCACATGATCTCTCAATCTCAATTTGCCCTACATACTATCACTGGCAGGGTTTTTCAAAATGGGTATTGGGTTTCAAAATTCACTGATTGTTACAAGAACATGCTTCATTAGGCCCCTATTCATTTTCCCCATTATGCCATCGTCACTGGACTCTGCATCCTCACTCAGTCATTGCTGGATGCTGTCTTTGAAGTCACATGACTTGTCTTCAAAGTCGACAGATTGGCTCAACCCCTTTCTCCTCCCCCTTTCTCCTCTATGCTTTCCTTTAAGGATATACCCTTGGACCACCGGCTGCGTTGCCTTGTATTACCGTTACCTTGGTATACAGAACATTCTCCTTTATTCTTGTATGTTCCTTCGCATTCTATTATACTTACCTTTCTGGTTCTATGACTCGACCTTCGTCCGCTAATTCAGTTCGAGCTCAGCTTCAATACCTCGTATATAAGCTAGCTATCATCTGTTGTACTTCTTTAGCTTTAATCTACCTTTGTCTTGACCTGAATCCACTAGAAGCCTAGCAAGCTTCGCCTTGTGTATAAGTAATCTTGGTCGCTCATCGTGCCCAAGCCTAGTCCTATCACAAGTGCTACTCTTGTTGGTCGAACCGACAAGACTAGCCAATACTTCTCAAGGAGAGCCCTGCCTCTCGAGAAGTGCTATGAACCTTCACTGTACACGGAGGGCACTGGTTGCAGAGCTCGTATGCAAAGGCCCCTATAAGGTTCATATTGCAAACTTAGCCAAGTTCATAACACTGATCATCATATTGCGAGCTCATCAGGAAAACCCTCCCCCAGGAAATTACTCTAAACTATGATAATTCTCGGTAATCCTCTCAAATTATCTCAAATTATGGGCTTTAGAATGATTAGTTAGTATAGAAAGACTTTTTTACTTCCTTGTTTATAAAGAATAATTATCATGAATTCAAAGGCAATATCAAGAAATTCAGAGAATATATTTCGAACATAGCATAGCAAATTACATGCATTGGATGGTGTTATGAGCAAAAAGACTAATATTTGATCAAAGGATATACATAACACACAGCTGACTTGGGATACACAAATCTGGGATGTTTACAGGTATAGATCAGCACAAATACAGGACCTAATCATCTACCATGCCATCCAGGTCAAGTAGCCCCAGTGCATCTTGATGCTCATTAATGAAATGATCATTCCCCTTTCATTTCAAGGTCCTTCGAGTAGCAGAGTCAGTATCCAAGTTGAAATGGCACCATGTATACCTGTAAAACTTACTGTACAGCTTCATAAATATCAGCCATCATGCAATGAAACTTTTCTGGTGCATCCCACTTCAAGTCTCCAAGGAACTTGACATAAAACACATATGTCTTACTGAATTGATTCCCTGTAAAGTTGAACTTCCCTGGTGAGCCGAGCATCTTCCAGAAAAGGACTGCATAGACCTTTAAAATGAATCAGTATAGCACAAAGATTGGTAGAAAAGATGGTACTGCTGTTGCCACAAGTGCAAGTAATGGAATGGGGCATTCAGGTCAATTGCCCTTGTTGTTCACCAGTTCAGCAAAGTGCTTGATGAACTTGATGCCAATAGACTTCACACTGCTGAAGACTGCCTCGTATATGAGAAAGATCAGCAGGTCACCCTGGTAGGGTTTTTTGCCTATGGGTGAAGCATTGTTGTTTGACTGTTGATGAAGAATGTTAGTCAGAGGCTAATAGTGAAGACCAAAGGACAAATTTACTTACATCAAACCTCAATGCATATATATATGCATGCTGCTCCATCAATTTCTTTGCCTTGACAATGTTATTGCTGAGCCAAAAGTAGGTATCAATGTTGGTGCATGCAGCCACTTTGAGGTCATGGTGCAATAACAGAATGCATGGCTCCATCTCAAATAATGCAAGATAGTTAAAACATAAGAAAAATTGAGACACACAAAGGACTTACTAAACTAGTGAGGTGAGCAGCGTACTACACATCAGTTCGAAGACATTCTTTAATGGCCTGTACACCATGATTCCCAGCCACTGTTAGTAAAGACTGCAGTGTGACTTGGTTTTTGTCAACAAGCTCAGGATAAGCATCAACAAACACAATATAACCTTTGGCATCAATAATTGCATCCCACACCACTTGCTGAGTCTTGTTATTTTGATCAAGTAATTTGAAATCTCCCTTCTCCATTCAAATGAGAGCAGCAATGGTCTGAGCCAATCACCAAGTCAGTGCAGACTTGGAGTTGGGTTTTGGAGCACCTTCAACATCACTAGAATAAGGCTCAGAGGACTCACCACAAGCAGTAGTGGTTCCATCATTGGACTTAGTGTTGTTGAAATCATGTCAGGCTGGAATCTAAAGATTGTGTCAATTCTAGTATGCAGCCTGAGTGCAGTTCAATATATATATACTGTTACAAACTTGGCTAAGTTCACAACATGAACCTTATAGGGACCTTCACATACGAGCTCTGCAACCAGTGCCCTCCATGTACGGTGAAGGTTCATAGCACTTCTCGAGAGGTGGGGCTCTCCCTGAGAAGTATCAGCTAGTCTTGTTGGTTCGACCAACAAGAGTAGCACTTGTGATAGGACTAGGCTTGGGTGCGATGAGCGACCAAGATTACTTATACACAAGGCAAAGCTCGCTAGGCTTCTAGTGGATTTAGGTCAAGACAAAGGTAGATTAAAGCTAGGGAAATACAACAGGTGATAGCTAGCTTATATACGAAGTATTGAAGCTGAGCTTGAACCGAATTAGCGGATGAAGGTTGAGTCATAGATCCAAAAGGTAAAGTACTATAGAATGTGGAGGAACATACAAGAATGAGCAAGAATGTTCCATATATCAAGATAACGGTAATACAAGGCAATGCAGCTGGTGGTCCGAGGGTATGAATGAAAGGGGAAAGCAGGGCGAGGGGAGAGGCTCAGGGGTTGAGCTGATCTGATGACTTTGAAGACAGGTCATGTGACTTCAAGGACAAAGTCCAGTGATGACTGAGAGAAATGAAGATGCATAATCCAGTGATGATGGAGTAATGAGGAAAATAGATAGGGGGCCCAACAGTGTATGTTTCTTGTAACATATACTCACCTCTACAGCTTGTTTGGCATCACAAGTGGACTGGGTTTTGCCATGAGATTTAACTTGCTTTGACTTCAAGTTGACTTTAACATTGCCAACAAGTGAAGGGACCTTGAGTCATGCCATCACTGTGGTGAGTACAGCTGACATTGAAGTAAACAATCACTCACCTTGTCAGAGAGCATCATGGTGGTTGACTCCTCAGGATCCTCAGGCTTGCCCTCACTCTCCTCATGGTCAGGATCAGAATCATTACCGTTTTCCTCCTCCTGATCTTCATCAGACTTGAATAATGTAGAGACATAACACATGGCATATGTGCAACATAGTTTGCTAGGATGGCAATAAATGGCTGTCACACATGTACACAGTCATGTGAGTAAGTTGCACCATCACCATCATGACTAACCTTGAGGCTTATCAGGTTCCAAGTCCCCACTGTCATTAGAGTCATCACCATCCTCCTCCTCGTCTTCTGTAATACTGGCAATATGTTTGCACTCTATCATGGGCCACTAAGGTTAGTACCAATGTCTATGTTTCATTATAGACTCTTTGTGACTCACTCAGTTTTGAACTTGTAGGTAGTACACTTTTCAAGTTGTCACTACAAGAGGTCAGATCTGCTTTTGTGCATGGCACATTAACTGATTCAAGGTGAGTAGTTGGCTTATATAGCTTCAAATCAATATCACTGATGCTGTTTTTCACTTTGACTTGTTTAGGCTTGGCAACAGCTGATGGTGGGTCTGGGGACACTTCAAGTTGATGAGCAACTTTCCTTGCTGACTTATTAGGTGTCTATACTCAAGTTGGGGGTGAGTATCAAATTTTCTGTGAAAACTTGCATGCTTATTTGCATTTTCCATAGCCTTTTTCTTAGCATTTCACAGCTCTATGGACACCCAGTGAGCCTACACTGATGGTGAGCTGTCGGCCCAGACTTGTCACTCACCACAAGACTGAAAAGGTGTGGACATTGTATATAGATTGAAAGGACAATGAGCTAACAAAGAATGTTGGAATGTTTAAGGGCTTGAGACTTGGAGGGCTCTGTAAAATTTTAGTGCATGGCACTAGTTACAAAGGGGCATCACCTATGGAGGCAGTTAAAATGGTGAGCTTATTCAAGGTGCCAAGGTTCATATAAGTTGACACTCATTAGTCACACCCCAGCTTTTCATGTAGAACTTTGATTGGGGGCAGCTCTCTACTAGGTTTCATGTCATTAATATAACATCAGAGGCTGCTCTCGCTAGGTTTTCACATGTAATGTTGATTGCAGGCAGCTCTCACACTCTCTACATGAGGCTCTGAGTCAGGGAGCTATTTATCAGGGGCTGCTTCACCACTCCTACACTTCTCTCAACTGCCAGAACCAGTGCAACTGTACATTCAATTTGAAATGGCATAACGATTACGGTAGATGACCTATCAGCACTTTATGGTCTCACTCCCCAGAAGTTTTCACTCCCTGGAAATTTTCACCTTCCAAACCTGTTTGCACCTTCCCTATTAAACCAAAACTAGTACCTTCCAGATTACCATCAGCTGCAGGGACACCATCATTGCACTCTCCAGCCTCTTATCACCCAAGCACTTAAGGTATGTGTATTGTGAGACCAGGTGTCAGTGGACTGATCTCAGAGTTGTTCAGACTGCTATCCATTCTTAGATTCAATTCAGTTGGCATCCACTGCAAAGTCTCAACAGCAGACAAAATCATCACTAAACAAGAGTCCTCGCAATAGAAGGCATGTGTGGGTAGCATTTTAAAGTGTGTGTATCATGAGACCAGGCATCAGTGGACTGATCTCAGAGTTGTTTGGACTGCTATCCATTCCTAGATTTGAGCCAGTTGGCATCCACTGTGAAGTCTCACTCTTATCTCCAAGATTGCAGCAACATAGTCATAGTTGCCACTATGTCCACTCAATGTCCTGCTTGTTTCCATGACAATTTCACAGTAACTGGTCTCAGTCAACATCTCACTAAGAGCCGCAACCCACATTGTTGAGCACTGTACCATCAGTCATGCTCCCAAGTACATACCAGGGACCAACCAGATGAGCCAGGGTACGAGGTTGATGAGCCTAGGTACGAGGTTGATGAGCCTGGGTATGAGGTTGATGAGCCTGGGTATGAGGTTGATGAGCCTGGGTACGAGGTTGATGAGCCTGGATACGAGGTTGATGAGCCTGGGTACGAAGTTGATGAGCCTGGGTATGAGGTTGATGAGGCTGGGGATGATGATGATGAGGCTGGGGACAAGAATGATGAGGCTGGGGATGAGGATGATGATGAGGGGTGGAATTTCAAACCTGAATGGGAGCCTCCTGTTGAAGAGCAAGTTGAGGACATGGCCATGAATGCCATCGAGGATTTGGCCAATGAAGATGAAGCTGGCTGGGAAGATCAATGCCATGCTCACCAGGATATTCAAGCATGTGTGTAAGGGCAGTGTGGTTGTGTGGTGGTGCCCTACCCTGATCCATGTGCTGGCCAGCAAATAATGTGCTGTTGTGCTGCAAATGCAGAATATGAGGCACATCTGGCCAATGAAGAGGAGAATTTATATCACCCTTTTGCATCCAAGATAAAATGGGAGGTTGCCAGATGGGCCAAGCTTCATGGTCTGAGTTCAACAGCATTGTCAGACTTGCTTGCAATTGAGGGGGTGAGTTGCCAAGATACCATTTATTCTGCATTGTACTAATGATTTTGATTCTCAGGTCAGTGAACACTTATCACTCTCATTCAAGAATGTGAATGAGTTGAATGCTATTGTTGACCATGGGCTTCCAACCAGCCGTCCTAAGTTCAAATGCGAGCAGATCATTATCACTGGAGAAGTGTTTGACATCTATTATTGCGACGTGATCAAATGTGTCAAGTCATTGTATGGTGATCTGGACTTTGCCAAATATCTATCTTTTGCACCTGAGCGGCATTATTCCAATGAGGACAAGACAATTCATCTCTTTCATTACATGCACACTGGCAAATGGTGGTGGGATACACAGGTACAAATAACTGATTATGTCTGTATGAGATATGTTACTTACAATACTTTAGAAAAAACTTGATCAGCACAGTCCAGGTGGCACCATCATTCCCATCATTATCTTGTCTGACAAAACACAAGTCACATTGTTCCACAACAAGTCTGTTTATCCTGTGTATCTCACCATTGGCAACATCCCAAAGGAAATCTGACGCAAGCCTTCACGTGGGGCACATATACTTCTAGCTTATCTACCTTACCTTCAGCATATCATCAACAAAGCTTCGCATCATCGAACTTTGGCAAACCTCTATCACGCATGCTTGGGTCATGTTCTCGCTCCACTAAAATCCATAGGAGTAGATGGACTTTGTATGGCTAGTGGGGATGGTGCCCTCCGCCATTGCCACCCATTGTTCACCAGCTTCATTGGTGACAACCCAGAACAGCTTCTTGTGACTGGGATCAAGTTTAGAGACTGTCCAAAATGCAATGTGGATGCGGATGACATGGGTAGCAACACAGCTCCTTTTCATTTACAAAATCTGACCAAGGTGCTAGATGCCCTCACTGCCCTCAACAGAGGGAATCTATCATTTGTATGTGCATGTGCAGCAGCAGGCATCAAGCCCATTGTCCATCCTTTCTGGGAAGATCTCCCATTCACCAATATATTCCATGCAATCACACCAGATGTGTTACATCAATTATATCAAGGCTTGATAAAGCATCTCTTAGGTTGGTTGTCAGCTGCCTGTGGAGGAGCTGAAATTGGCACTCAGTGCCACTGTCTCCCTCCAAATCACCATATACATTTGTTCAGCAAGGGCATCACCTGCTTGTTGTGTATAAGTGGAACTGAACATGCTCAAATCTGCCATTTTCTCCTTGGTATCATGATTGGCATCCATTTGCCCAATAATCTAAATGTGGGCCATCTTCTATGAGCAGTGCAAGGCCTACTGGACTTCCTCTATCTTACTCAATATCCATGTCATAGCTCTGAGTCCCTACAGCTGCTGGATGGTGCACTCAATGCTGCTCACCACTACTCTGCCATGATTATGATGTTTGGTACAACAGACAACTATAATACTGAGTACACCAAATGACTTCACATTGATTTTGCAAAGGATGCTTACTGTGCTACAAATCACAAAGGTGAATTTGTGCAGATGACATGCTGGCTTGAGTGCAAGGAGAAGATTATGCACCATGACAAGTGATGTGCTGGTGTTGAAGAGACTATGCCTTACCATTTGTGCCCCCCCAATATGACTTTTTGTCGGCTTCAATCTGTGTCAAAGCACCCTACTGCAAAGGCTGTCAGTATAGACAAGCTCATCAAAGATTATGGTGCTACCTATTTCTGTGAAGCGCTTGCATGCTATATCACACAACTCAACCATGCCAATGATCCTATCCCCCTCTGTAGTCAAACACTGGATGTGTTAGCACAAGACATCCATTTTCCATTCTGAACTCTCCCTGTTTTTCACAAGGTAAAGTAGCTCTCAGTAGACACTTGTGGTCACAGTGATGCAACAGCTACGTTGGACTCTGTATATGCCAGACCACAACAGAGTTCAGGTTCAGGTCTGCGGCCTTGCTGTTCAGATACTGCTCTGGTGAGCATTGGTGGGAATCCAGATGTTGTTGGTGGAGGTATAGAAGGTATGTTTTGCCACCACTGTTTGCTAAGGATGGAGTCACTCACAGTCATCTGAACCCAGGAGTCTGCATTGGGCAAGTGCAAGTCATTTTCTCATTACCTTCAAAATCAGTTCCACTCCCATTTCTGCCAACAGTCAAGGTTCCCACTCATTTTGCTTACATCAAATGGTTTGAACCATTTGCTTCAGCACCCAATCAACACCATGGACTTTACAAGCTCTTGCGATCATTGCATGGTGGTGAAAAAGTAGTAAGTATCATGCCATTGGCAAATATTGTGCATAGTGTCCATTTGGTGCTGAATTTTAGTGCTGTCATCCCACGAGAGTGAACAAGTGATACAGTTCTTGATAATTGTAACACTTTTTGGTTGAACTCATACATAGATAGATATACTTTTTCTTTATTCAAATGATTATTGAGGATCTCATTGTGCTTTATCATCTTTGAGCTGGTTTCATCCTAATACTTGTAATTACATAGAATTATCTGAATTACATCATTTTATGAAATTGATGTGTTTTTTTCCCCAGGAGGTTTTTCCTGATGCTGCATGCTGGACAAAAATCTTCTGTGATTTTAGCCAGTGTTCTCTAGTGTCTATAGAATACATCTGTGAAGATCCCATAGAAAGCATTGAGCAGTTGTATTCACAATAAATCATACATTGACATATGTCACACCACTGAGTGTTAATGATGGTAATGCTACAATCTGTATACTTTGTCAAACAGGAAAAAAACCAAGGGAAAACAATCTCTGTTCCTATATAAATGATACTTATGACTGCAATTTCTATATTGTGATTGAATGAAGGCAGAACCATGTTATCAGTGAAATTGTTGAAAGAGTGGATGCTGCACTGTGACTATGGTGCAGCATCAATTATAATCTCTGCTCGAAAACTGTACACCAAGTAAGACCTACAGGGGAGGTGTATTTTATAGCAGCCTCCAGATGGGCCAGGTCAAGGGGTCAGGTCAGGCCCGGCCCTCCAAGAAGACTTGGGATACATCTGGAGAGTGCATGTCTGCTGCTCTCGCTTAGGTCTATATAATGTACATGCACGAATCTATACAATCTTTGATTTCCTTCCAACACTCGTTCAGATATCGGGGTCCAAAATTCTGCCGAGCGTGCCATTGCGGAGTTATAAAACTCCAGTGTGACATTGCGGTGACAAATTTCGAAACAGCATAGCCAGTCCCTGCCGAACTGACATCGCACAACCGGATTCCTTCCGCCGCTCGAACATCATCGCAAAAAAATCAGATTTCACCTGGGTGTGATAAAGCACGATATTTCCCACAGGTCTGTCAAGAAGCGGGAAAAAAAAACCTCTTGGCGAGTGTGCTACGCATCAAACATTGAAAACCTTTGAAAAACCCCGCCAGTGATAGTATTAGTAGTCCGTCTTCAACCTCTCAGCAGCGGTGGGTAGGAGCCTGCGGGAAAGCTAACTAAAGGAATTTGTGAATTTACTGATGAGTCAGAAAGTTGGGCTTCTGTGATAGTGTCGTTGATGTACACTTGTTAGTACAATGTCATCAATCTGATCAACATCGATAAATGTAGTCCTCTTGGCCTCAACTTCAATGCGGTGGTGACTTCGGAGTTGCCCGAGTTTGCTGTTGCCCTCGGTTCTGCACTGTTGTCTGTAGCCCATGAAGTTCTCCCAGATCAGCGCCGTACTCGTAGCAGGAATGTCATGATGTGAGTTATTTTTTCATCCTATCTCGAGGCACTCTTCATGCCATTCGTGGCACAACTTCTGCCTACCTCGTGTTTGATGCCTCGATGCTGCTCTCATGGAACGTGATGATCATTCTCTGTTGTGGCTTCGAGCTAGGCAAGGGGAAACAAATGCAACTCGTGTTTCCCTTTGTTTTGGTACTGCTGCCGAGCGCTCATAAGAAGTTCCAGGAACCGATATCCACCAGGCTTTCAAATTTCATGTCTGACATGGTTTGATCAACAAAGATCCAAGTTATCGCTGCGGCTCTCCAGCAACCAATCGATGGCATCGAGGAAACCTAACTCTGCAGCTTCAGCACAGAATAGATATCAATATTGAGTCCGGGCGCTACTTATCCGTATTCATAAGGCGAGTCTCTGTGCAATCGCCGTGGTAGACCAAAAGAACTGGATATCATGCATCGACACAACAGTTTCAACACAAACGTATCTCGTTCACCCTCTCTCAGCCAACGTAAAATCACGGCTGAATTCCGTCCTTCGTCACCACTCGTTGGGGGATCGGCTGTAAGCACTACCGAGACTCATCAGACGGTGATCACAAAGACTTCCTGGCTCGAGACTGCTCGTGAAAGTACCCACAACTTCAAACAGCATGGCTCATCCGTCCCTCTCGTTTGGGTGAGGGGCATGTTGATCGATCTTCGCTGAATCTTGCTTATGAGTATACAAGGTTTTGGTTGAGGACAACGTCATCCCGCCAAATGCTGTTCCATTTGGCGAAGACAAGAATGGGTCCCCACTGTACATCGCTCGTGCCCTGCTCGAGGTGGGTTATCTCTTCCCGCAGTATTACAACACTAACCGTGCCATATCTTTCAGGGTGGGCTCTGTATGTATATTATGTCCGCAATCAAGTGACACTGCTAACTTAGCTTTAGACCTCGGAAAGGCAGGTGCTCACCTTCAGCATGCCCTTATTAGTTATGGCGGAAGGGAGCACCAGGTACGTCTACCAAATCGAGAGTTGCATCTCTTCATTAAACTGAAACTTACATATTTTCAGATTCTCAAGTATGAGGTACTCGTGTGTGCTTCTCAACTTCGTTGGGGCTTGGCCACATACGATTCAGTAGGATCTTTGAGTCAGGGCACAGTTATACTTGCACAACACAACCAGCAGCTGCTCCAGTCTCAACGCGGGTCGGCAGCATGGACTGCTCAAACTGGCGGGTTCACCCAACATGGAGGAATGTCTGGTGGGTTCGTTGCACAACCTGGACTACCCGCTGGTTTCGTCGCGCAAACTGGATATACTAATACCAGGGAGGCTACTGGATACACTAACGCCAAGGAGGCTGCTGGATATAGTAATGTCCGGGAGGCAACTGGTGCCCGAGAGACCAGAAGTACATACAACTCTCGCGAGACTTCGAGCCTCGTCAGAACCACGCTGTGCGTCGACGATATTCCAAGGTTCATCCCTAATCTTGCGGGAGTGGAGGATGGTCTCAAGCTGAAGAAACTTGCGTACGTATTCTTTTCAGCAGCCTTGTTATACACCTGACAATGCTTGATAGCGACTACAAAACCGTGGTTCTGATTGATGATTCCATTTCTGTTGGTGTTACTTTCCTTGTGATAGGACTTAGAGGTTCACATCCAATCCATTTAGATGGCCGAAGAACAATCTTGGACCCTCGTCCGTGAAGCTCTGGCGGGAATTGCTGATCTTGCGAATCAGTATGGCTCTCAAGGAATTGATTTACACTTCTTGCATCACGAACATTACCATCAAAACATCAAGGTCTGTCTAGCAACGTGCGATTTGTAACGATGTACTGTAACTGACTGGCTCTTTAGACGAGCCACGAGGTTCAACACATTTTCAACCAAATGGCCCCTAACGGTTAGTACCATCCTTGGTAATAGTACGTTCAGCCAAGAGTGACACCGAAACACAGGTCCAGAGACGCCAACTGCTGCGAAACTGGAGGAGCTTATCAACATCTACCTCCCCCTCGTGGAACGCAAGTTCCCTCAGCACAACCCTATCGACATTATTGTCATTACCGACGGTGTCGCAAGTAAGTTACGCCGCATGCGCTTTGGTTCGTTGTGTTGATGATGTTATGTGAATCAGCCGATCAGCAGGCTCTGCCTGAGGTTATTGTCAGCGCAGCCCACCGCCTGGAAAGAAGCCAGGTTCCAGAGGGAATGTTTGGCATCCAGTTTGTGCAGATTGGCACAGACGCGGAGGCTGCTTTCGCATTGCGCGAACTAGATGACCACCTCGCGAAGCAATACAAAATCAGAGTCTGTTTTCTGTTACTTCCTAGCTGGTTGAGCTGTACTTATATCACTTGTCGACAGGATATCGTGGATACCACACCTTACGATCCTCAACACGGCGCGTTCAATACCGATTACATGCTGAAGATTCTACTCGGTGGTGTGAATAAGGTTCTTGACAATGGAGGTCCTGTGCCAAGTGAATTGCTTTCCCCGCTCGCAGTCACATACGGGTCGAGGTAATTGGTCACGGTCTGTATCAAATTGCCCGAAATTTCCGTGTCGTTATGCTAGCAAAAATATGTTTTCCATCAAGTCGTGTACAATAAATGTTTCGAACTTATGCCATACAGAAGGTCATATGTCCGGCTGTTGGGAGTCGACTAAGCCCATCCGGCCCGTGTAAGCCAGACCCAGAAATTTCAAAGAGCGTCAATTGACTTCCCACATTTGAATTGCACCTACTCCTTGCTCTCATCGATCCCATCATCCATCATGTTCGAGCCATCCATTGGGGCGATCAGACGTTACCTATAATGTGGCGAAGGTGCTGAAACCTTGTGCCGTGGTAATTTCCGCGAGAAGACCGTAGGTACTTGCCCCATTGCATTGAAGTGAAGGCTGTTGGATCCTTCCGGAAAGTAAATCGTTGAGTCACGCCAAGTGATCTCATTAGTGTTCCTTGCGTATGGTGTACACAATCAAGCTAGCTTCCTGAAATTCAAATACTTACTTCCACAAACTCGTTATCGATTCATCCACGAAGACCTTGGTCGGTGGGCATGCTTCCTGTTTCAAGGGAGCTCTCCACTTTGCTGGCCTCTGATCAACCTCGTTGGACTATGGTAAGTAGTGTTATCCATCTGCCTCCGAAATGAGGCAACGTGCTTGGTCGCGCGGTACAGATCCTTGTGATGATTAGAAGGGCGTTTCCCAATCATATCTTACTGACCAGCCAGCCTTCCGGGATAGGTGAAAAAGTTTTAACAGACTTCTGGTACATCATACAGTGTCACATTGCGCCCTGTGTTGATGAACTATTATTGTGCTTTTACCCCTCCAAGAATTATGGACTTTTCTGTCAAACCCTATGGCGCAGCTGATATCGATGGATTGGGCGTCAATACCTGATGCCTGAGATTCATAGTATAAAGTGGTTTCCAGGTGTTCCCAAGAAACCTACCTCCAGCTTAACAAACCAATATTTCACGATGCGCAGCTCCACCCCGACTCAATTTCAGTCGTCGAGGACATCGATTTCGAGTAGCACTACACACTCTAATTCTGCCGCTTTCGGCACTTTGATGCCAGAAGCTCGTCAGACGTCCTATCAGCAACGTCCATCATACCAAGCCCCACGGCCAGCGCAGTACGAGACCTCTCAGTACACGAAGTCAGTACATGAATACGGACGATCTCCCGTCACAAGCTCACATGAATATGGACGCCCTCCCGTCACAAGCTCATATGCGGCTCCAGTGCCAGCATTCGGAAGTGATCCAGCACTCACTACCAATAGGCACAAGAACGGCTGGCTTGAAGAAGCTAGGGAAAGCACCGCTAATTTCAGGAAGAATGGCTCACCTGTACCGCTTGTATGGGTAAGAGTGGTGTAGATCGATATTATAATGGTCGCTAAAAGGTCTCGAAGGTCTTGATCGAGGATAAATCCATTCCACCAAACGCTGTCCCTTTTGGCGAAGACCGCAATGGACAGACGTTCTTCATCGCACGTGCATTTTTGGAGGTAAGATTGATTACTATGGAATCCCGGCCAAAGACGCTCACGTTCGGTTAACAGGGAGGTCTCCGTAAGTACCATTAGCGTGAGATGCGGGTACTCCACATAATCAACCGTTCAGATCTTGGAAAGGTTGGTCATCACACCTCAGGTGCCCTGATCAGCTACGTTGGGAAGGAGCATTTGGTATGTGTTCCTATTATTTTCGCATTCTTCCCTTTTGTTTTTGACGGACTTCGTACGATACCAGATTGAAAAGTACGAGGTTCTTGTATGCGCGTCTCAGCTCCGCTGGGGTCTAGCATCTCAGGATGCGACGGGAAGTTTAGTTCCGGGTACCGTCGTCCTCGCTCGTCAGCAACAGGGGAGACATGAACTCAAGCGTACTGCAAGCAGTTTCTGGTCGCGCGAGACTCGAGAGTCTTCATCAACCTTCCAGACTACCCTTCACGTAGATGACATCCCTCGTTTTGTTCCCTCTCTTCTGATACAAGAGGAAGAACTGCGACGCGTGGCGTGCGTGTTCACTGCTTTTATTAACCAAATTCTGACCATGTTTGTGATAGTGAGTACAAGACGGTTATCCTGATCGATGATTCCATATCCGTAAGGATGGTATCCTCAATAGTTTGATCCATGACCACTTAGGCTCGTTTTACCTAGATGACCGAAGGTGATTCTTGGAACCAAGTGCGAGAAGCTCTGGCTGGCATCGTCGACCTCGCGATACAATACGGATCCAAAGGGCTTGATCTTCACTTCATGCACCAAAGTCAGTTTGCAGAAAATATGAGGGTATGGGAATTTGTTCGCAGGTCCTATGTTTTTTTAGCTTAACGGTCTCGACCAGTCTCGATTCGAAGTCCAGAAACTTTTCGACTCGCTCAGTCCCACTGGTACGTATCTCAGTTATCGAACTTTATGTATCAGTGAATCATACCCTGCATCCAGGTGAGGACACACCGACGGGAGCGAGACTTGAGCAGCTCATTGAGATGTACTTGCCACTCATCGAGCACCCGAGTTCGACTCACGAACCGATCTCTGTCATCGTCATCACCGATGGAGCCGCTAGTAAGGTAGTATTTCCATACCGTGTTCACATATCTGACATACGCGGACATCGCTATAGCTGACGGTGATG